>PVIW01003854.1:0-152808 GCA_004026585.1 Noctilio leporinus | reverse complement strand
GGAGGAGGAGGAGGAAGGGATGCATTAGTTCAATTCATGAACTCCTTAGAGCATTCTCTTTGAATCACTTTTATCATCCTGGTACTCTGGCTGTATGTTCTGAAAGAAAAAGAAAAAAAAAGCAAGAGCATTGCTTCTCATTCTCCAGGTCCTGCCAATTCATTATACAAAATTTTTCTCATTTGATATGTCACTGATAATTTAGGGTTTAGGCCCTAAAAATATGTCCCATAGACCTTTCTGTTACCTCCTAACTAGTCTTTTTGTCTCTTATCTCATACTTCCCACCGGTCATCTACTCTGTGTCAAAATGATCTGTCTTGAACTCATATCTTACCATGTTACTCCCTCTTTTACTGTCATTTACAAGGAAGTCCAAGCTGCCTAGCCAAATATAAATGACACTCTCAGATCAAGCCCCTTGACTTCCTTGTCAACCTAACACTACTTATTCCTTACCAGGAAATGGTTGACCGTTTACCATTCCCCTTGCATGGGGCTATGGCTCTCATTGGTGTATTGACTCATGATCTTTCTTCTTCCTGGAATGCTACACCACAAATGTTACTCACAATTTGTTTACTCCACCAGAACTCAGCTCAGGTGGTATCCCCTCCAGGAAGTACTCCTGGTGAATTGGGTGTCCCTCTCTTCTGCTTTTACTGTCCTCTGCTTGTCTATTTTGTCTACTAGAAGTTGATCCCCAGTAACACAGCATCCTGTCATTGTTGTCCATAAAATACGAATGATAACAAGATCTACGCCTCATAGGATTGTTGTAAGGTTTAAATGACTTACTACATATAAGGCAGTTAGAACAGTGTGTATAGTTGCAGTGCTCCTGGGAAGTAGTAAGTATTATATCACCTTAACATCTTTAGACACTTGTGCCACATCTGGAACAGAGGAGGCACTAGAATAAATATTTGCTTACTTTGAGTACCAAATTGCCTTAACAGTTAACATTGTTTAAAAATTTTATGAGCCCTGGCTGGTAGTAGCACAGTGGATGAGGTACTGGCCTGCGAACCCAAAGGTTGCTGGTTCGATTCCCAGCCAGGGCACATAACCAGGTTGCAAGCCAGGTCTCCAGCCAGGTCTGTAGCTGGAGGCAGGTGAAAGACAACCATACATTGATGTCTCTCTCCCTCTCTGCTTCTCTCCCTTCCTCTCTCTGAAAATAATAAATGAAATCTTTAAATAAGTAAATAAAAATTCTATAATGAAGTCTCAGCATCTTCATTATGTGTTGATCAAGTAAGGGGAAAAAAAGTGATCTTAAAAAATTATCCACTTCAGAGGTGGTGGAGTAAGTGGAGCTACACCAATCTCCTCCCAACATCAAACTGGAACTACAACTTAATTGGGGAGAAATCATCCAGAATAACCAACAGAACACCAACTGGAGAGAAGCCTTATTACCACAGACAGAACAGAAGAGCCAATTTATCACAACGTGACCAATAGGAAGTGCGGAGATGTGCCAGGCTGGCATGGTTCCCACTGGCAGCAGCTGAAGGGATGGAGAAACATCTCAACAGCCAGGAGCACCATTTGAGACAGTGGGATCTAAACCCCCAACTGGGCTTCCCAGCCTATAGCAACAAAGCTGAGAGTAAAACAGCACCCAGCTGTGGAAAGCGAAAAGCTGTCAGGTTTAGCCTGCTTGACAGAGAGACTGAGTTCTTAAAAGGACCATACATGAAAATACAGAGGCACCCGCTTACCTAGGCTCCAGCAGAGAAAGGGCAGAGAGAACTAGAGACACTTAAGGAGGGTTTGGGTCAGAGGCTTTAGGGGGAGAGCTGAGGGAGTAGCTCTGGAGTCCATTGCTGACCCATCCCCCATACAGCCAGCAGACCACTCTTCTTCAAAGGGTGGGAGCCTGAGGGGGAAGACACAGCCCACCCATAGGAATTAATCTGCCTCATCCAGCAGTGTCTAAACCTGACCTCAGATCACAGGTTGATTGGATTAACAACTAAAGGAGGCAAAGAGAGTGGCCCCCTGGTAGTTTTCAACTGGCTGACTAGGCCCAGACTGGGACAGGAGCAGATGTCATGAAGAGCAGATCCAGGAAGTAAACAAAGTGCACCTCTACACCACAGAAGGTCACACCACTAAGACAGTAAGTCAAAGCAGACCAATTCAAGAAGCAAAAACAAACAAGAACCACCTAAAATGGGGAGACAAAGAAATAAACCCTCAGCAAATGGAAAGGAGGAATCCCCAGGAAGAGTGCAAAATGAAATAGAGGCGAGCACACTCTCAGACATGGAATTCGAAATAAGGATGAAAGAGAAGCTCAATGAGCTCAGTGAGTTCAAAGAAAACTATAAACAACTCCAGGGAACTACAAAGAACTCCAGGGAAGCTACAAGGAACTTACTGAGAACTACACCACCATTAAAAAGGACATAGAAACCATCAATAAGAGCCAGGAGGAAATGAAGAATACCACTTCTGAATTGAAGAACACAGTAGAAGGAATCAAAGCAGTCTAGAGAAAGCAGAGAATTGGATCAGAGAGCTGGAGGTCAATGTAGAAAAAAATTCCCAGGCAGTGGAACAAAATGAAAAAAGAGTGAAAAAGAATGAAGAGGTTTTAAGAGAGCTGCATGATAACATGAAATGTAATAACATCCATATAATAGGGATACCAGAAAGAGAAGAGAAGGAACAAGGGATAGAAAACCTGTTTGAAAAAATAATGACAGAAAACTTCCCTAACTTGGGAGAAAATGACATGCAAACTCAGGAAGCACAGAGAATGCCAAGGAAGATGAACCCAAACAGGATCACTCCAAGACACATCATCATGAAAATGGCAATTTCAAAGACAAGGAGAGAATCCTAAAAGCAGCAAGAGAGAAACAGCTAATAACACACAAGGGGACTCCCATAAGGTTATCAGCTGATTCCTCCACAGAAATACAACAAGCCGAAAGGGAATGGCAAAAAAAATATTTCAAACAATGAAAAACAAAGGCCTGCAATCAAGAATACTCTACCCAACAAGGCTGTCATTCAAAATGGAAGATGAAATAAGGAGCTTCCCAGATAAAAGAAGTCTAAAAGAATATATCTCCACCAAACCAGCATTGCAAGAGATGCTAAAAGGATCTGCTTTAAGAAGATGAAGAAACAGAGAGACAGACAGAAACACAGGTACAGAGGTAAATGGATTAAATGCACCAATCAAAAGACATAGGGCAGCTGAATGGATAAGAACCAACTTTAACTTATGAATGCTTTAAAGTGATCTTGTTACTATACCTGAAGAACCCTGAAACATCAATTCATAAGAACCTATGTACCCCTATGTTAATAGCAGTGCTATTTATAATAGCCAAGTGCTGGAAACAGCCTAAGTGCCCATCAGTGGATGATTGGATCAAAAAAATTTGGTACACTTACACAATGGAATACTACATAGCAGAAAGAAAAAAGGAACTCCTATCCTTTACAAAAAATTGATGGAATTGGAAAAGTATTATGCTTAGTGAAATAAGCCAGTCAGTGAAAGACAAATACCATATAATCTCACCCATTACAGGACAATAATGAACAAAACAAACAAATAAGCACAACAGAACCAGACACATGAATACAATGAATAGACCTTCAGTGGGCAAACATGAGCGGGGAGTGGGGAGGAGGAGGCAAAGAAGGGGGGCAGTTTAGTCAAGGAACTAGCATGAAAGAACCATGGACATGGACAACAAGTGGGATTGACTTTGGTGAGGAGTAGGTGGGTGGGGAAGGGGACAAAGGTGTAAAAAGAGGATGGATGTAATACAACAACAATAAAATTAAATTAAAAATTTTTAGAAAGGAAAAAAACTACTTCAAAAGTGAACCAGGACTCCTTTGAGGAATAGCTGTTTCTAGGTATGAGATAGGCAGCATACAAGATGAGCTTGAGGAACCTTAGGGCACCAGAAAGTAAGGAAGTGCTAATACAAAGCAAAACTCAGAATCATGGGAAATGTCAAACAAGCATAAAAGCCAAGTGAAAGAGCTTCCATTGATGAAAAACACAATTACTTGAGCACCACAAATAAGTAAAATAGTATTAGATTTTAACACAACATTCAAAATTAATATCCATGTCCATAGTAATATAAATAAGTAATTGAATATATAAGTGATAGAGAATAGATAAATCCCTTGTGCAGGAGAATTTAAAATCATTTCTGTAAAGACTTTGCCCTCAAAGAGGTAGAACAAAATTCTATACTCCTTAAATATGGGCTGGGCATGATTATTTCCTTCCTAATAGCACACTATGGAAAAGGAAAAGGGATTGAACAAGAATGACCTCAGCTAAGTGATCAAGGTCACATCTGCAGGGATAAGTCTTAATAATAAGTACCTTTCACATGATGATGAAAATGTTACTTTACATTTGTTATCTTCCTCCCAGAAAACCTGTAACCTGAGTCTAATCATGAGAAAAATATCAGAGACACTGAGGAGCACTCTCCAAAATACCTGACCCTCACTCCTCAAAACTACAAAGGCCATCAAAACCAATGGTAAGTCTGAGAAACTGTCACACCCAAGAGGAGCCTAAGAAGACCTGAGGATGAAAGGCTATGTAGTATCCTGAATAAGATCCTGGTACAGAGAAAGGGGGTAAGGTAAAAACTAAGGCAATTTGTGTTAAATATGGGCTTTAGTTAATAATAGTGTATTAATATTGGTTCAATGAATGTGACAAACATATCCTAAGTGTTAGATATTGATAGGGGCAACTGGGTCTGAACTATGAAAATTCTCTGTACAATCTTTGCAATTATTATAACTATTCTAAAATTTAAAAAAAAAAAAAAAGTTTTTAAAGATTTTATTTATTATTTCCAGAGAGAGAGGAAGGGAAAGAGGCAGAGGGAGAGAAACGTCAATGTATGGTTGCCTTTCACCTGCCTCCAGCTAAAGAACTGGCTGGAGACCTGGCCTGCAACCAACCTGGTTATGTGCCCTGGCTGGGGAATCGAACCAGCAGTCTTTGTGTTTGCAAACCGCACCTTATCCACTGTGCTACCAGCTAGGGCTAAAAATTATTTTTATGAAGACTGCATTACATACCACGTGGTCTAGAAGGTGCTTTTCACTCATTGGCTAATTTAATTTTCTCAGCAACAGATGGGAATATTGAATGACAAAGAAACTGAGAGATTTACCTACACAGCTTTTAAATGTCAGAATCAGGATTCAAATCTTTTGATTACTTGATGGCACTATATTGCAACTGTAGGACAAAAAGGATTCTCCCGAGGGAGACCAAGTGGCCAGGGAAGGCACTAGGTGGGTGTCATTATATAAGACATCAGTGGTGGGTATATGTGTTTGCCTATCATAGGTATTCAAACACCTTCCATAATTCTTAACACTTCTAGGGTTCTTGACTAACTAATATTCTGATTTCAATGTTTTTGTTTTTGAAATGACTGCTTTATTCCTTAAACAACTTCCTAGTCCACTCTAAGAAATAACATTTGGAACAATAACATTTTTTATTCAGCTTTTACATAAGGGAAGTCTTTTGCTGCATTTTTGGATTGGTGACTTCTTAGGGAAAGCACTTCTTGTTGTGCTGGAGTCTTCCTGAACCCAATGGTTGATGTTCAATTCTGCATTGCATTGTTAAGAAATAGAAGAAGGAAATATGGGGGAAAGGGGCTATTTTACATCAATATTCAAATTTGTTTATGTTCTTTCCATGGAAGCACTAGTCATTTTTTTTTTTTAAGTACAATATTTAAAAAACAAACTTTGGGAAAATAATTGGTTTCTAATCAGCTTTGATTATTCTTCCCTGGTGGATTCACACTGTTTTGTTTGTTTGTTTTAAAGATTTTATTCTTTTTAGAGAGAGGGGGAGGGAGGGAGGAAGAAAGGGAGAGAAATATCAATGTGTGATTGCCTTTCACCTCCACCTATGGACCTGGCTGGAGACCTGGCCTGCAATGTGGTTATGTACCCTGGCTGGGAATTGAACCAGCAACCTTTGGGTTCACAGGCCGCACCTTTCCATTGAGCCACACGAAACAGGGCTTTCACACTGTTTTATGATCAGGTTTCCCCACCTCCCCTCCCTTATGTCCTCTGGGCTTCTGCCATGAGTTTTACTATATGGGGTAAAGTGAAGACGACTAGTCTCTATCCACATATGTAACCCAAGATTTTCTTCCAGGTATATATGTATCGAATTAACATGACTCCATGTGTGTGAGTGTATGTGCACACGTGCACATGGAGGGAAGGATGGAGGGAAGACAGAGAGAGTAAGAATTAACAGCAACATCCAATTCACCATATTAAATTCAACCAACATCCTTGGCTTGACCACAAGGAAAGGGAAATCCTGAGCATGCCAATCTCACCACCTCTGACCTCCCCCTATTAACTACCTGGTCTGCTGACCCTCTTGCATTTCAAACTAATAAGCTCCACACTTTCTCCACTTATCTTTCCCTGCCTCTCAGTTTCTGTAAAGGGCACCAGTGTCTCCACAGTTACGTAGGTGCGGCATTTAGAGACCCTCTAAATCTGGACCCTCCCCTTGGCACACTCCATTTTTCTGATCCATGGCCAATTCTTGTTGGTTCTATATGTTTTTGTTTTTGTTTTCTCAAACTCCTCTTTCCTTTTCTCTCCATTCTCTCTGCTTTTACTATATTCAGATTCTTATTATTTCTCACCTGAGCCTTTTCAATGATCCCCTAACTAGTCTCCTCTCCCCTGGTCTTGGGTGTCCATTACCTATGATCCATCCTCTCATGGTTTAATGTCCCTAAAGTGCAACTCTCACTCTGCAACCCCACTGCTAAAAAGGTAAATGGCTCCCCACTGCCTCGAGGATACATGCCAAAAATTCTTTCATTTGGCATTCAAGGCCCTTCCCCATCTGGTCCTAGGCAATCTTTCCAGACTTATCACCTATAACTGCCCTATATTAATTTTCTATTCTAGCCAAGCGAATTCACTTATTACTGCATGCATGTCTCTGACTATAGGCCTTTCTGCTCCAATAATCTCTGATATTTAGATAGACATTCATTTTTCTTTGTTTGCTGTTAAAAGTTATGTCCGACATAACACAAAGTTAGTTATTTATTCCTGGCCACCCAGCCCCGTCTAACTACCTGTACTCTGAGACCAACCTGGCAGCTGTCCTCACAATGTGCTCAGCATCAAGATTTCCCTCTGACACCTGGGGCTCTCAGTCAATCAAGTCCTTCTCTTTCCTTCTGTCCTTAAGGTCATGCTCTCCTTCAGGAGACTCCAGTCTCTCTTGTGAATGGCTTCCCGCATTTACAAGTGAGCTCATCCACTGGTTTCCCACACGTGCCCAGAAAAGCCTGAATTTCACTAGTGAATTCTAAGTTGTTCTATATGGGGGTCTTCATTTCCTTTTCTACCTCCTTCCCTCTGCTGACAGCCCATCAAACACACATACATGTGCACACACACTTTTGAATCTTATTCAAGGAACTGCTACCACAATGATTCAAAAATATAATAATCCTAAGGATCATCTGAAACACTTAGTAAATTAGTAGGTTCCTGTGTCCGTCCTGTCCCCAGAGATTCGGAGTCAGTAGGCCTGAACCATCATGGTCCAGAAACACATGTTTTTAACCAGCTTCCTAGGTGATTCTAATAATAATCTGAGGACTACATTTTGAAAATCATTACTTTATAGTCTAGCCCTTCATTCCTATTTATTTTATGTGTATATCCTTTGGGTCAGTATTTCTGAAACTTCTTCTCTCCCTATTTCTCAAAATCTTACCCATCTGTTTGAATGAATGACTCACAAGAACATGGACTTTGATCTATTTTGTTCACTGTTGTATTCTCGGCACCTAGAATGGTGCCTGACACATAGAAGATGCTAAAAATAATCTTCTTTGAATGAAGGAATGAATCTGTCAAAGAGGGAATTTAAATGTCACTGCTTCCTGGAAGCAGACTTTGATCACCACCAAAAAAAAATAGCTGCATTTTCTCAATCTTAGCACTTTTTTTCCTTGCACGTGATCCCATGGATTGGCAAACTTTTTCTGTCAAAGAGAAAAATAAATATTTAAGGATTTATAGGACATTCAGACACTGTTGCAACTACTCAACTCCACTGTTGTAGTGCAAAAACAGTCACAAACAATATGTAAACAAGTTGGAATAGTTATGCTCCAAAAATAAAAATTAAAAAAACTTTATTCAGCAAAAAACAGACAGGTGGTGGGCTGGATTTGGCCCATAAACTGTCCTTTGCTGAACCCTGCTCTATTTATTTGTGCACCACATTTCTCTCTGTGGCTAGATTCCCAGATTATAAATACCTTGAGTCAGGGACAGAAACTTATTAGAGAAGAAATGTGTTTGTGTGCATGAATGTTCATATATGTATATATACATTTATATATGTAGGCAGGTATACAAAACACACAAATATATACACACCACAGTGAGTGATTGTGGTTGTATATTTAGGATTTTTCATCCTCAATTTTCTTTTTCTTTTTTTTTAATATTTTATTTCATTGTTTTTAGAAAGAGGGGAAGGGAGAGAGGCAGAGAGGGAGAGAGACATCAATGTATGGCTGCTTTTCACCTGCCTCCAGCCACAGACCTGACTGGAGACCTGGTTTGCAACCTGGTTATGTGTCCTGACTGGGGAATTGAACCTGCAACCTTTGGGTTCGCAGGCCGGTGCCTTATCCACTGTGCTACCAGCCAGGGGGTGATCCTCAATTTTCTTATTACTAAAACATTATAGGATATGAATAAAGTCTCTGACATTGTGCCTAAACTATAACTCATGCTGAATAATTCCTACTTTCCTTCTTCTTTTCTCTTAAAACAGCACTGCCACCCTATACAATGCACTTAGCAGATGTTTATTGTGGGTTTACAATTTTAAAGGACTGTGCTTGGAACTGAATGAAAGACTGAAGTGCATAAGAAGAATGTGCTTGAGTAGAAACCATTCTACTTCAGGAGTCAGAGACATGTAATCTAGTCCCAAAGCCACTCACTCTTTCCCCAACACATTAACTTTCCCATCCGTGGAAGCAGCCATTTCGTACTGCTTTCACTGTCCTCGTACCTCCTGTTCCAATCCTTCCCTTAGTAGCTGATGACCTCATCTTACACTTCAATGAAAACAGAAGCCACTATAGCATTCTCACCTTCCCACATCAATGCTACAAAACCGTCCTCAACTCCCTGCACCTGCACTCCTTGCCTTTCCTCCGGCTTGCACAGCCCCCCATGCCTAACAAAGGCAGACCCCACTGCTCACCCCTCCACTCACCTCTCCATCCTGCCACTCATCCCTCGACCCCTCCATTCTCCCTTACAAAGGCTGTAGTCTTTCGCACACAACTTTTCTCTTTCCCACCATCAGTCGCTCAACAATGTTCTCACAGCTCCTGTTTAAAAGCAAAAACAAACAAACAAACAAACAAACAAACCAAACCTCCTCTGACTCCCATATATCTCATTTATTGCTCCCTGTTTCTGCAACTTGTGCAGCCAGACGATGCCAGTGAACTATCTAGCACTATGGTTTCCAGTCTTACTGCCATTACTTTGTTTTTCAGAACCCAGAAACCAAAAGAACAGAAAAGTGAAGACAAAGAAATAACTATATTATTTATTATATATATATTATATATATATATATAATATATATATATATATATATCATCTTATAAGTTGTTAATGATGATATTTTGTCTTTTTAACCTCAGGTTTTGACACTTAGGAGTCCAACAAAAACACATGAAATTCCCTTTCCCATTCACGTGTTCAGCCCATTCCATTCCAGGTTGGCTTCCATCCTCAGCACTTCCAAGGCCACCAATGCCATTCACATTGCCCAATCCAATGGACACCTCCCTGTCCTCATTTTAACTGTCACTGGGATTCAAGACATGACCACAGCATCCTTCCCGAATTGCTCTCTTCTCTTGGTTTACAGTTTCACTCCTGGTTTTCCTCTTGCTTCACTGTCCTCTCTTTCTCCAGCTCCTTGGCTGGCTCTTCCTCTCCCTCTCCTGAATTCTGGGGCTCAGATCTCTTCTCTGTCTACACATTCTCCCCAAGTGCGCTCACGGGGCTTTAAGTTCTATCTAAATGCTAATGACTCCCAAGTTTAGATTTCTGTCACAGATAAATGTTCTAAGCTCTATGTATCATTTGGTTTTCTACTAGGGGTCTCAAATTCAATATATCATTGGTGAAGCTTTTTATATATACCTGGTAAATGGTATCTTCTTGCTTAAGCAAAACGCTGTGGATTTCTCCCTTTTCCTGCACTGTCTCTGTCCCAATCTAATCCATTATCAATCTCTATTGGTCCAACTTCCCAAATCTATCTCCACTTCAATTCCACAAGTCAGCCTCAAAACCTCATTCTCCAGGCTCCTTAATGTCCACCCCTCTGGACCACTATTACCATTGCCGAGTAAACATGCTCTCATGTCTCCCCTTTAAAACCAAAGCCAAAACCATCTCTTTCCTGGATGACTGTATAGTTCCTGCTTTCTGCTTACATGCTAGCCCTCTACAAATGTGAATGTGACTGTGTCCTTTCCTTGTTGGAAAGCCTTCTCATTGCTTATCATTGGTAAAAACAAAAACCAAAGCAGAAACAAATTAGAAAATAAGTTTCCATCTTCCCCTCTGACTCCAACAAATGCTGTTCTATTGGCTCATGATGTTGCATCCACAAGGCTCTTCCAGCCAGCCTTTTCCTACCCTTGGGCCTTTGCATTTGCTCCTTCCTCTTCCTGAAATGTTCTTCATCACTCTTTCCATGGCTACCTCATCCTGTCCTTTAGAGGCCAGTTTAGCCATCCCTCCTTCAGATAGGCCTCCCTTGGCCTTATCTAAAATAATAGCATATATATATATATATATTTACTAAATTACACACACACACACACACACACTAAATTATTCCACTTGATATCATTCTGTTTATTCCCTTAATGGACATTGTGATAATAAGCTATTCCTTGTTTATTAATTACCTTGCTTTTTTAAAACAATTGATGGTCTGTCTTCTACTACCTAGGAATACAAGTTCCATGAGTGTAAAACCTTGTCATGTTTATTCCATATTTCCAAAATTTCATGCAATGCTTAGCAAATGGTGGCAGCTCAATAAATATTTGTTAAATGAATTAAAAACACAACTCATCTGGACACCTCCATTCAACTGTTTAGAATGCCTCCCTTCTCTTTCTCTACTTTGTAAAGTTCTCTTTCTTGCCCAAATCCAGCTATTCCCCTGGGAGCCTTCCTCTGCCCCTTTATGCACTTTGTTCCTACCTCTACCACAGTGCTAGTAATAAGTACTACAACCACTGCTGTTTATTGAGCACTTAACTCTATGCCAGGCATAGTGAGTAGAGTTTCAAAAGTATTGTCTAACTCAATTCATACAATAACACTAGGAGATAGGAATTTTTGTCATTCATGGTAAAGGTGATGAAACTGAGTCTCTGAGAAGTCACCTGAATTGCCCAAGGTCACAAAATAAGGTGGAACCAGTCTAATTCCAAAGGTTATACTCTTCAGCACTGAGCTATATCTTATAACTGGTTGCATTGTGTCTCTCCCAACCTTCCTGCAGGAAGGGGGTTTCTTACACCTCCTACACCCTAACCTTCCTGCAGGAAGAGGGTTTCATACACCTACACCCCAACCTTCCTAATGGAAAGGGGTTTCATACAACTCCTACATCCCAACCTTCCTGAGGGAAGGGGGTTTCATACAACTCCTATACCCCAAGCTTACGGTGGGAAGAGGGGTTCATATGACTCCTACACCCCAACCTTCCTGTGGGAAGGGGGTTTCATACACCTCCTACACCCCAACCTTCCTGTGGGAAGGGGGTTTCATACAACTCTTACACCCCAATTTTCCTGAGGGAAGGGGGTTTCATACAACTCCTAACACCCCAAGAATCTAGCACTCTACTGGGCACAGAATTGGTGCTTAAGAAACATTCATGAGACAAACAGATCTGTGCATCCATTAATTTATCTGAATACTCTCTGAACCTATTAATAAATAGTAACAGCCAGAAAGAAAAACAGCAACAGAAAGAAATTCAGTTGAATGGCCCTAAGAAATAGGTACACAAAATAGCTAGCGAGGCTAAGTGTGTGCAGTCCCAGACTTTATATTTTTCACACCAAAGACAATACCAAGGTCACTGCCAAAGAAGGCAGACATTATGTAATTAGGGCACACAGTGCCAACAATTACTCCAGAAGCTATTTCAATCTGAAACATGCCAGTGTTTGCTCATGTCCCTGTTCACACAAACAAAAGGCCTACATCTTGGAAACTGTTCTGCTTTGTTTGTTTGTAACAGCTCAAGTCATTCTTTACTTGGCAATCAGTGGCACAGTCTTGCTGGGAGCATTGTTTGGACCCCAGTTGTTGCTGTGTTCTGCTGAAAACAAATGAGAAGGTAAAGGAGATGCCCAGGTGATGGCTGGGACATAGTACTTAGATGACATCAGGAGACAGCAGACCCTGTGGGCTCCCAATTCCTGGGGTGTGACCCATTTCCATGGATGGTGAAAATGGAGTCTCTCCATGAGGAATGACTGAGGACACCTGTAAAGTCAGGACGGACCAGGGCTGTGTGTCCCACTTCTCTGCCAGGCTTGTCATACTTTCTCCTTGCTCCTGACAGCAAATTGGTCTTCCCATTTTGCATATGAGAAAACTAAACCTCAAAGGCATACATAATTTGATACAATGACATAACCAGCAGCTGAGCTCAAATGTAAGCACTGTTTTATTTGGCTATAAAAACCTATACCAATTTATTAATCATCATCATTATATTATTATTATTTTTACTCCTCACCTGAGGATATACTTATCGATTTTAGAGAGAGAGGAAGGGGTAGAGAAAGAGAGAGAGGGAAAGAGAAACATCAAAGTGAAGGAAAAGCATCAATTGGTTGCCTCTTGTGTGCACCACAACTTAGGTATCAAACTTAGATAGATGCCCTGACTGGGAATCAAATTTGCAACCATTTGGAAAATGGGACAACCCTCTAACCAACTGACCCATGCAGCCAGAGTTCATCATATTATTGATTAAGCTCTCATTTCACTCTTGCCATATTGGCATCATTGCTACCCTTCAACCCTCCCACAGGCCCTGCCCTGGACTCCCTTACTCACTCTTACTTATGCCTGCCTAGCTCTTCCTTCAGATTCTGCACATCCAGTGACACTGCTACTTTCAAATCCTGACATTAATATCCCTTTCTCAGGGAGGGCCTTCCCAACAGCCTCCACTGTTACTCCCTACCTCCTTCCTTTCTTGGTTTTCGCCATCACATGTATTACCTTCTGACCTAATATAGATCTACATTTGCTTCTGCTATTTTTGCTTGTTATCTTTTTCCTCAAGCTAGAATGTGAACTCAACTGGATCAGTGAATTTGTCTTTTGTTCACTGATTTATACCTAGAGCCTCAACCAGCTTCTGGTACAATGTTAGTGTTCAATAAATACACATTAACTAAAGGATAATTTTAACTTTGCAAACACTTTGGGCATATGCAGACCAAGTGCATTAGTATGAAGTTGAGGTTCCTGGGGGTAGTTATAGAGAGAGCAAAGTCAGAAGGAAGCTGGCGACACTGAATAGTATAGAGAATGGGTATGCTAGGGCCAAACTGTTTAGGCTGAAATGCTAGCCCCCTCACTATTGGTGCTGTCACCTGGGATGTGGAATTAGACCCCTCTGACCCTCGGTTTCTTTATTTGTAAAATAGGTATGATGAAAGTATCTTTCACAAGGTGCTTTTTATGAATTGATGAGTCATTGTGTATAAGGTATTTAAAACAGTGCCTGGAGCATCATGTTATATAATTACTTGCCTTTATTATCACTATCTAGCTAAGTATCAGTTCCCTTGAAGCATAATGCTGTAAATTTTTCCCATGAAAAGACATAAAAGCAGGTATATCTCTCTTCAGGCACCTAGGGAACCATTCAACCATGCTGAATTTATTCTGAAAAAGAAAAGAAAAACACAAAATAAAATAAGCAAAGAAACAACCAAAACCCAACCAAAAGCTCAGCTTTCTTATCAGCCCTGGGTTAAAAATTAAGCCCTGTAGCAATATATTCAGACACTTAGACACTGATTGTAAGAGGCAATTTAGACTGTCCCTGAAATGTTAAAAAGGTAAGAAATTATGCTTACCAATGATGCTGGGATAATTTGACTTGGTTTAGGGAGATGAGTGAGCCTGCTTAGCTTATTATTATCATGGCTTTTCCCTTCATTTCCTCAAAACCAAGGGCATGGCTGGAGTTCAAACCCCAGAGCAACATGTAATGTTTGGTCCCCATTAAATACTGAAGGTCAACAGTTCTCTTTAGAAGGCAGGGAAGCTGGACAATTAAACACATCGGCATTGGAAAGTGCCTGGCCTGTGGGCTACTGTACCCAATACATATACCTGAATAGGGGTGCCTGTTACTATTCATGTATTTCTTTGCTCTTTCCGTCAACAAATTTCATGGATCATCCTTATTGTGTCAGGCCCTGAGCTGAGTACTGAGGGTGCAGGAATCCCTCATGGATACTAATAGTCTAAAATGTTTTCATGCTAATTGAAATAATGGGGGCTGTTTTGTTTGTTTGTTTGTTTTTGTAGTAGGTTTTCTACCAGGAAGTGTAATTCTCTCTCTCTCTTTCTTTCCATCCCTACCTTTCATCTAATCATCCATCCATCCATGGAAAATTTGCTGAACAGAACATGCTAGACCCTGCTGCTGGGTACTAGGAATGATAGTAGAATATCTAAGTTATTTCACTGATATGGAGTCTGTCTTGCTCTACAAAAGATGTAAGATGGGTTGGGGTGTGCATACAAATAAATACATGCATTAATATGTTACAGTTCACACAGGTGTGGGGCTTTAGGGTGAGGCACAGTCAAGAGCTGTGTTTTAAGTGATAGGGAAGCTTCAGGAAAACCCTGGAGATAGGCTATTGGGACCAATGAGTAAGATTTCTCATTAGATCTGGCATGAGGTTAGACCGCCTCCAGAGGACAACTTAGGGTGTACCATTAACACCTAAGCGTCTAAAAAATAAGTACATAGGATACGACTGTCAGACAAAGAAAGGGAGGAGGGGGTAAAAAAGATTAGATCATGATATTCTGGACTAGAATACACATAGGACTAGAGGTTTTCCTGAATCTCCAAGTTCACAAATGGGAAAATGGCACAGTCACGCCTCTGCAAATTAACTGCTGTTTCAACTTTCTCTAAAACTTAAATTTTCACTAGATGGTTCTTTAATCCCTAACGACAACTATTGCTTATACAAGGACAGATAAAGAACAATAAAGTCCTATTTCTCTGGTTTTGTCATCTGTTGCACAAAAACTTCTATGAGCTGCCAATCTCCTGCAGAATGAAGTTCAAACTCCTCCCCATGATTCTCTAAGACTCTCAAGAAGGCTCCAGCCCTCTTTCCATTTTCTCTCCTGCTGCTCCTTTCATAAAGCATAGAAGGTACCCTTGAAGCATAACGCTGTTTGGGCTGATGTAAATGCCAACTTTGATTTCCACACATCTGATCCTTGCCCAGGGAGTAGTTTTATCAGAATGCTTCACCCATCACCTTGCCCTATGAAACTGCTACCTCCAGTTGGAGCCCATCTCACATGCTACTCATTTATCCATCCATCTACTCAAAAATTATGTATTGAGGACTCTACTAAATGTCAGTCCTGGCCAATAGAGAGATGAATGAAAAATTGATTTCTTGTTCAAAGAGTCTGTGCAGTTAGTCAAAGGTGGAGGAGGGAGGGAAATAAATACAAGCTTGATAAATTATTTTTTTCTGATTTTTCCCTGTAGTCAAAGTAAATCTCCTTTGCTTCCAAAGTCTCCACCTTAGGGCAGACGTACAATAGGTGCCATTTATTTATTTGCTTATTTTGTTGTTTATTTGTATCTCTATTATTACCCTTAAGAGTTTTCGCATTCTTGAACCAGTTTTTCTTTATGCCCATTCCCTCTACCAGAGAGCAGAGGTCTTGAGTTAAGTGCTCTGTCTGCCTTTATTTACAGTGCCTTCCACACAGGAGGTGTCTTAAGTATTTGCTGTGAAATAAGTGAATTGAAACAGGGAAAAGGCAAAAGGTGAAGGAAGGAAGATCTGAGAGGCCAAAGTTGTACATTAATTTCAGTTTTAGTGTTGTAGACCCTATGGCTTCCTCCAGGTAACTAAAGCAAATTTATCTGAGCAAATATTTGCATTTGTTTGAACCCTAATTTGACATGCAAATAAGCCACTAACTAGAGCTGGGCTTCAATCAGTGGTGTTTCAACAGAAATCCCCAGAGCTCTTCAGAGGCCTGTACTTAGAAAGAAGCTAGCATTAGCCAGTATAGATGACAATGACAGCCATAGCAGCAAAGGACATGCATTTTCATAGTCTCCTCTGAAGTGTCCTATTCACCTCTTCCAGAGCCTCTTTCCCTGAAAATTAGATAGACTCTGAGAGCTGAATAACTTAAACAATTTAAAGGCCACTTGGTCCAGCTCATTCAATCTCTCAGCTGAAATCCTCTCTAGTAGTGGTATTCTTGGTATACCACCAATGACAGGGAGCTCTTTATCTGTCGAAGGTGCTCTCCCTATCCACAAGGCCTTCCTGATATCAAGCACAAGAAATTTGATAGCTTATAACTTCATTGCTACTGGAGCTGAACAGAGCCAGATTGCTGTCTTCCATAAAATAGCAGTTCAGACAGCTAAATATAGCACTCTGAATTTTCTCCTCTCTAAACTTAATAGTAGTTGTTATCATCATCATCATCCCATCTTTACCTTGTACTGATTCTTATCTGTTGCATACCATTTTCTTACACTATTGTCCCTTTTCACTTGAATCTGCTGAGCTCATTTTTCCCTTGGTGAAAAAAATTTTAATTGTTTATCAATCTATTGATTTGAGAGAGATTTGGGGGTGGGGGAGAAAGAGAGAGAGGGAAAGAAAGAGGATTTATTTTTCTACTTATTTATGCATTCCTTGGTTGATTTTTATAAGTGCCCTAACCAGGGATCAAATCCACAATTTAGGTATATTGGGACAACGGGACAATGTTGTCCTGAGAGGACTTTGGTGTGCCATTTGCTCCTTTCCATCTTCTCATTCAGGTCTCAACTCAAAGGCACCTCTTTGAGGTGCCTTATCTCACCCAGACAAAGGACTACCCTCATGGCCTCTTCCTCTACAAACTCCAGACACTCTGTTCCACAACTACCTGAAATTGTCCAGTGTGACAGAGTCTGATTCCACTGTTTCAGGTTTGGCTGCTGACAGCTTTTAAGCCTCACCTCCCTCTCTTCTACTCCACCTCTGGGCAAGCTGATAAGAAAGCCTTTGTTGTTCATAGGAGGTTCAGAACTACATAAGCCTTTCTTTACCTGTGTGTGGGGAACCATCCTTTCGTCCCTACCCACTAACCACCATGACAACTTCAAACCAATCTCATTTCTGACTTTTTCCGAGCCCTGTCAAGCCAGTTTGGGAGGCCTGCCCTAATCTTCCCAGAAAGCCTTATGTGATAATAAGCCTTTTCAGACCATGTTAGTCTACTTGCGCATTATCAGTTTCAACATCTAAAACAACTTTTGGTGGGAGTCCCTTCTGATTCTGAAAAAGTGGGAACATATGCTTTATTTATTAGTTAATTGTTTATTTCTTTGGTATCCTTTTCTCTTACTGGAATGAAAAGTTTGACTTTCTATCATCGCTACAGGACAGAGAGAAATAACTGTCTAAAGTCAGGGCTTAGTTGAAAGGAGAAATTATTCTGAAATTCTTATAGTAGTTCTTGTTATAATGGCCCCAAATAGTGACTCCATTACTATTATTTCTAGTACCAGCAAATTCAGTACCAGATGCTGTTTTTAGTGTTTGAATTAGCTGATTACTTAAATGAACTCCTGTATTTCTCATAGCAACTATACTCATATAAACACTTTCATCTTCCAAATGAAGAGGCTGAAGCACAGAGAAGTTCACATGATAAGCAGCAGAGTCAGGATTAGCAAGAGATGATGGAGCCCCAAACATGCTTCTAAGCATCTGAATAACCTCCGCTACTGCTGTTCTTCTGTTACTATGTGGAGTCCCTACATGTGCTAGGACCCATAGTCACCTCTGCCAATCCTGAAACAGGCTTCAAGATGAATATCTTGACCCCCATTTGCAGTTGAAAAAACTACAGCTCAGAGGGTTGGAGGACTCCACTGGACATAGCTGGTTGGCCAAGACCCCACAGGACTTAGGGGTGATGGAATTGGAAATGACAACTACATCAAGAAATCAGTTCTCTAGGAGGCTGGTTTGATAACTGCCTGTAAGGATTTGGGGAACTTGCCTGAGTCCTATATCCTATTGACCATTAATCACAAATAAGGATCTTTACAAATAACACTTAGCAGTTCAAAGGAATATAATCCACTGGCACTTCTGTTAATCTAAGAGAATTGCTTTTTTATTTGGAAAAAAAAAAACAAAACTGTATTGTAATATTAACATGTGCTCACTGCAGAAAACTGAGAAAATTGAGAAAACTATGTGAAGACTATGAATAACTCATATTTTCATCATCCAGTTATAACTACTTATTACAAAGAATAATTTTTAATGTGACTTAAAGATGGCTTTAAGTTAAATTCTGATGTTTCTTCTAACTAGCTGTGTGACTTTAATAAGCTATTTAATTTCTTTGAGTCTTAGTTGCTGGCAGTGAACCCCTAGGTTTAAAGCACCTGTCATGACGATCTGTGATCTCCAATAAGGGTTAATTTTCTTTTCTGTTTCCTTCCTTCCTGACTCCGAGTTCCACACTTCTTTTAATAAGTAAAGGCAATGGGTACTTCCTTTCTTTTATTCTACACATGTTCACCACTAACCAACCAGTTTCTATTCTGATATGATTCCAGAAGTTAAAGAATAAATTAATTTCCTTGAATGTTTAAGTTCAACAGTACTTTATTCTAGAAAGATCTGAGGAATTTTAAAAAATCTGTTCTTCATATGTTTTATTACAATATTAGGGATAATAAATTGCACCAAAATCTCTCGTTAAAGTAAACTTTGATATAGGAAAGAATAATCAGAATAAGAGTATTTGAAAGTGTATTAGATATTGTTATACATTTGAAAGCAGGCAGTATATTGCCTTAATGAACTTCGTTTTTCTTTTTCTTTTTCTTTTTCTGTACATGTCGAGGAAACAAGGTCAAAGTATCTAGAACTCCTTTTCTTAAGGACCTCACAATCAAGAAAGAAGAGTAAATGAATAATTTTGGCAAATTTTAGTAATGAATGCTATGGTAAGATACTCAGAAAAAGATATCTAAGCAGGCTGGAAATTCAAAGAAAGTTTCCTAGAACAGGAGCTTGAGCTGAGTTTTAGCATATATATGAGTCATCTGGGGGTGGGGGAAAGGACCTTAAGGCAGAAAAGACAGTGAGAAGACATGTGGGCATGAAATGTAAACCTGTCTTTCAGAAACTAGAAGCAATCACAATCATTCAAGTGAGATGAGAATAAATGATAGTGGCTGACACCTTTGAGTACCAACTATGGGCTGCACCCTATTCTACACAGGAACTTATTTTAGGGATGCTCTGAGACTCAGGGGGCAAAGGGCAGGAGCAGAGACAGGACTCAGAAATGATCTAGAACCAGAAACTTGAGACCCTCCATTAGGAATATCTAAACTTCTATGTCTCCAGATGAGCTTACCCACAGATATATAGCATAGACACACAACCAAGTTTGGCAGGTTCTCAAAATGTCTGGGGAATAAAAACTGGCTCAGCTCAAATCAGTTATCAGTGATCAGGGGAGTAAGGTCAATTTTAGGGAAAATGCAGATTTGCCTGCAACCATGCTGCTGGGATTATTGCACAGAGATGCAATTCAACAAAAGGGAATGTCAAATAGACAATCCCATCAGCCTCATCTAAGTAGGCGATTGCTGATAAATCTTGAGAGGCAAGCAGGCATCTGATCATGAAGTGTTTTGTCTGCTAAGCTCAACCATATTCATCTCATGTTGAAAGTTATCAGCAGGCTTTGGAAGATCTGGAATATGGGAATAAAACAAGGGTCAAAGTTTCATTTTAGAAAATCACTCTGGTAAATGTTGTCCAGCAAAACTAGCGGACCAAATATGGGTTCATTTATCTTCTTTTTCTTCCAAAACACTAGCCCCAACTGATGTAGTACATATAAAGAAACAAACACATAAGGAGAAAGAGAACTGGAGAGAAAGCAGTAGTTGATACAGAGAGTATTTTCAAGTTTTTGGAAGCTGGATTAGAAATGAGATAACAAGGCAGAAGCTGAATGCCTACAGAAGGGATAGCAAAGTGAAGACAGGCTGTTAACCCCAGAGTTAGAAACCCACCCTAGAAAGAACTGGGATTGGGAGGTGATGGGTCCCTAGACAGGCAAGCTGAAAAGGCAGCTGGCTAAGACTCTATACAGAACAGTTTGAAAATCAGAGCCTTTTTCTTATCCTGTATATATCCTGTATAGTCAGATGACTATTACTCTCTCACTGGTATAGGATATAAAGGTCTTTTGGCAAAGTAGCTGCACCCTAGAAGCCCTAAACTTGAAGATATCGGCCTAGAAAAGAGCAGAGGTGAAACTCCATCAGAAACCAGGAGATTAAATAAAATTAGGATCCTAAAGTGTTAGGCTCCACCCTTAATCTCCATTACCTGTCTATTCTGAGAACATCACTAACTGGGTGCCTGCTGAGGCAAGAGATTCCAGAATCTTTAATGGAGGAAAGAAATTGGTTCCTGAGAAAACTACACCTACATACACCTTAACAAAATTTTGAAAAAACAGATAAAGATAAACATCTTAAAAGTGACAGGTGGGAAAACAAACAAACAAACAAAAACCCACCATGCACAAGGGAAGTCAAAAAATAGAATACTTTAAAGTGCTTAAATACAAACAAACAAACCATACTGTCAACCTAAAATTCTATAGTCAGTAAAAACATTTTCAAAAATGAAAGCAAAATAAATATATTTTAAGACAGAAAGTATTTCCAGCTAAAAGAAACTGCTACCAACTAGATGACATATTTAAAATATGCACACATATGCATCTTCAAAGGAACTATTGACATCATACATGAAAATAAGAGTATCTTGTAGGGTCTATAACATATAGAAGTAAGATGTAAACAATAGAGCACAAAGGGCAAGGGGAGTGAACAGAATTACAAACTTGTAAGTTCATACATTATTCACAAAGTAGTAGCATCTAAGTAGCATAATATTTTTTTGAGAGGAGAATGCAATAAATCAAGGTGCATAACTAATTTCTACAACAACCTTCAAAAATTAACAAAAATGTATAGCCAAAATCAATAGAAGGGTACTGTGGAGGGTACCCTGGTAACAGGAAACACCAAAGATAGCGACCTGGGATAGGTTCAAACCTGGATTCCTATTGTTTCTTGAAGACCAGGGGCCTTTTACTGAGAGTACTTGGCTAGCAAAAAAAAAAAAAAGAAAAGTTAGTCTAGAAGAAACAGAGGAACAAAGCATGGATAGAACACAAATACCAACATAATAGTTTTAAATCCAACTCTACCTTAATTATGGTAAATATAATTAAGCTAAACACCCTATAAAAAGCAAAGATTACCTGACTGGATAATGAGGCAAGACCTAATTGTATGGCATTCACAAAGAAATGCACTTTACATATAATGACATAAGTGGAAAGAGAAAGAATGAAGGTATACAATGCAAACACTAAAGAAATTTGGTGTGACTATATAAATATCTGATAGAGTAGACATCAAGATGAACAGTATTACCAGAGACAGAGATCTCATAATAATGATGATATAGTTCAATTCATCAAGAAGATATATCAATCTTAAATATGCATGTTCTTAATACCATCCACACATGGACTGATTCTGGAGTCCCTCCTAGTCCTCTGTAAAATCCAGTCACCAAATAAAGAATCCTAAATTGCATTTGTGATTGTAATTCTCACTCTTCCTTATTGTTCATTCACTGTTAGATGAAAATATTTCTATAGATTAATGTTTGGGTATCTCTAGCTGTATCTTCCAGGAAATAGATGCACAACTACCTATTTATTCAATATACACTTATTAAGTGCTCATTAGACATATGAGTATGTGTAACATCTATTTTATTCCATGTGTTACATCAGGTGCTAGGGAAGCAGTGAGTAATTAACACAGTCCCTTATCATTAGAGCATTCATAAACAAGTAGAGAATCCAGAATAAATCTATGTATGATATTATACCCACAAATGTATACAATAATAGGATAGATTCAATTATTTGGTGCAAATTTCTAGGAAAGCAACATACATTGAGTCCTATAAAGCTAAAGGTATTACTATTAAAATTTACTTTCAAAGACACCCACTTTGCAACATTTGGTACAGCAGCTTCTCTGGGTCTGAGATTTCTTATGTACCATAGGAAGAGATTGGGAGTCTGTTGCTTTTTTTTCTACGCTCCCTATGTTATATTATGCAAATTGTGACATATAAGGCACCATTCCCCTGTAGGATCCATTCTGTATATCATCATGTTGGGCACGTAGACCCATATGGATTTTATAAACAGACGTATGCCATCTGCATGTTTAAGGGAAAATTTAGCTTGTAACGGAATCCAGTAGGATCTTCCTCTCTTTAGCACAAGATAGAAAGTAATGGCAAGAAATTAAATATGGTATTTGTGGAAAGCCATTCAGTTAACCTCTCCTATGCTTTGGAAAACAGTCCACACATGACTGGTTAGACAGAAATATTACTTGTGGAAACTAGCAGTTGTATCATGAATATCACAAGAAAAAATGTATTTTTATTTCTTCATGCAACCTCCTGATTTCTACCCAATGAATGACTTTCTTGGCAAACAATAACATACAGAATGTTCATTAAGAGAGAGCCTGGCAGCATGTGCTTGAATTCTTTTCAAATGTTTAGTGTGCTGCAATCCAGTTCAATAATTCAAGAATGGCATTAAAAAACACTAAATAGTACCCTGGAGAGTGCTTGGTAACAGGAAACAGCAAAGACAGGGACCTGGGGCCAGGTTCAAGCATAGGCTCCATGTGTTTCTTGATGACCAAGGGACTTTTCACTGATCTGTATTACTCTACATCCACACCATCAAAACAGTCAGCCAATCTGGTCAAATCAAACCTGCTGAGCCTAGGAAGTTAGGTCATGAGAGACATCCTTAAATCAAAGGAACTGGATCAATTGGCCAATCAGGTACCAAGAGTAGGCAGCAATGTTCTAGGCTAAGGAAATCCTATGTGAGGAAGGAAAAGGGATGTGATCAGGGAAGCAAAGGATTGACATAAATACGAAAGGACAGAACACCCCAGAGCTAAAGTGGCATGGTGTGAACAAATTGAAAGGGAAATAAATGAAACAGGTGTTCAATAAAGTACAAGGCCAGGGGAGGCAACTTCAGGGAGGAAGAGGTAGGATGATGACCTATGATGACAACTGGCTCTGTAAGAAAAAGTAATCTTATTTACAGCATTTGATTATTTCTGTGGTGTAGATAACCCCAACATGGCTGATCCTATGCTATCAACATGTTGTCACTAAATGTGGAGTTGGGGAGGACGTGCAGTAGTACACCACTGCATGAGATTCCAGCCAGAGACAGCCGATAGACACAAACAAGTGCAAGTGCATGGATAGCAGTAAAAATGTAGTAGAATAACAAGTGATGCATTTGTGAGTATCAATTACCTTTGCTTTTAATATATCTTATTTAAGTGTGGTTTCATGTCATTTAATTTTTAATAATGACTTCAATGACAGGCTTGCAAAATTCCTAATAATTGAAGGGTCAGGTTCTTATGAGCCATCTAGATTTAAACCCAACATCAGTGGGATTCCAGGTAACATTTCCCTGAAGCACTTAAGTTTGCTTCTCTGGACTGAGGATAGGATAGGGAGGAGAAGTGATAGCAGTGTGGGGGTAGGGATTCTTAAAGGGGAAGAATTAATATTCTGCAGTCACAACTTCTCTAAAGAGGTCCTGTAGGATAGTGGAAAATATTCTGGACTAATAGTCTTGCTTCCAGGTTTCAACTCTAGGAGGTGAGCTAGATGCCCTATCTCCTGTTACTCTATGCACCCTGATCTAGCATTTTCCACACTCTGTTTTGGGGTACCTATCCTTCCTATTAGTCCAGAGGTCACCTGAGGGCAGAAGGAGCTTTTTAAAAAAAGGGCTACAAGGAGCCTTTTTTTTTCTGTTGGCATATAACTGTTCCAAAATAAAACAGATAAATTTTGAAGGAGTCAATCATTGCCATAATTTCTTCCATTTAGTCTGTGGCCTGTGTCAGTAAGAAGTTCTCTATTTACTCCATCTTTTTGGATGTGTTGGGTTTATCAGAGGAGGAGCACTATGGCCATTGGCCTCAAATAGCTCTGTGCTGGACTCCAAGCCTCCTAACTCCAGCATTTGGGCAACTCACTTAATTTGTCTGACACTTAATTTAATGAGGGAATAAAAATGTCTCCTTCATACATTTGTGAGGGAAAAATAAGTTAGCATATATATATATATATATATATATATATATATATATATATATCACCTAGCAAGAGTATGATAACAACAGTAATAGCAGTAAACATTTGTTGACTATTTACTATACACCACTAATTTCAGTTAGTGCTCTATGTGTAGTATTAATTCATTTAATGAGACCGTAAGGCAATATCTACCATTGTCCCCATTTGAAATACATGGAAACAGAGATCCCAGGATGTCCAATAACTTGCCAAAAATGTACACAGAACTGAGGTTCTAACCCAGGCTGTCTGGCTCCGGAGGTCAAGTTATCTTTTATGATATCAAAATGCTTTTGTACCAGAACACCATGAATTTTCCCAATATATACAAGGGGAGACCAGATAAACTGGAATTATCATCTGGAGGGCAGCCCCTTCTAACATAGGCTTCCCTGTTAAGGTGAGTGTTCTAGGAACCCATTTCATCAGTGTACCATGTGGTGTTATTGTGAGAGGCTGTGGTTGGGTTCAGTTAAATTTTCTAAGACTCTTACAACCTGTTTTCCCACTTCATGACGGGTGATTTATGGACACATCTTCCCACACAGTGCTGAGTGTTCAGTAGTTTTTGACCAAAAATAGCATCACCCTTGTGCCCCACCTTCTATATACACCCAATCTTGCCCCAAGTCATAGTTTTTTGTTTCCTGCAATGAAAAAGTCCTCAAAGGGAAACATTTTGCCCATGAAGAAGAGATGAAACAAAAAACAGCATCCAAATAGATGAGTTCAAAAACTGTTTTGAGCAGTAGAAAAAATGTCTCAATATGTGTATTACATCAAAGGGAGAGTACTTTGAAGGTGACTGCAGTTTAAATATGTTAAGAATAGGCCCTGGCCCTGGCTGGTAGCACAGTGGATAAGGCGCCGGCCTGCGAACCCAAAGGTCGCAGGTTCGATTCCCCAGCCAGGGCACATAACCAGGTTGCAAACCAGGTCTCCAGTCAGGCTGTGGCTGGAGGCAGGTGAAAAGCAACCATA
This sequence comes from Noctilio leporinus, assembly GCA_004026585.1. Taxonomy (NCBI): domain Eukaryota; kingdom Metazoa; phylum Chordata; class Mammalia; order Chiroptera; family Noctilionidae; genus Noctilio; species Noctilio leporinus. The sequence goes on along the minus strand of PVIW01003854.1, from coordinate 127,096 downwards.
CATTGATGGTTGTAGGTATCTCTCCCTCTCTGCCTCTCTTCCTTCCCCCTCTTTCTAAAAATACTTAAATAAAATCTTTTTTAAAAAAAAAAAAAAGAATAGGCCCTGGCTGGTGGCTCAGTGAATAAGGCAAAAGCCTGCGAACCTGAAGACCACTGGTTTGATTCCCCATCCAGGGCACATAACCAGGTTGCAAACCAGGTCTCCAGCCAGGTCCGTAGTTGGAGGCAGGTGAAAGGCAACCATACACTGATGTTTTTCTCCCTTTCTTCCTCCCTCCCTGCCCTTCTCTCTAAAACTAATGAATAAAATCTTTAAAAAAATACATATCTATGTATCTTATCTATCAATCTATATCCTGTCACCCAAAATGAAGAATGCATGTACAATAACAAAAAACAAAGTGGGAGAAGAGTAGGTATCCTAGGAGGTCCTCTGGTGGATGGGATTTTATATGTGGTTGGGAGCAAGGAGAGAGAGAAGTGGTCAATGTCTTCCAATAACAGCACTGGAGTAAACGCAGTTTCTGACATGATTCTAATGCTTCACATGACCTCTTTGAGAACTTTCAAAGGACTTGAGGAATACAAACATAAAGTCAGAGGTGCTTATAATATCACACATTAAGGAGATCAGCCACTACATCTTTGCTTCAAGGTAGAAACATAAAGTCTTTTTCCATTTCTCTGGTACTGCTCCACTGTTACTTCACCCCTGCTTGATGTATTATTCTGAGATGGAGGACACCTAATGCTCTGTCTGAGCTCATGGTTGAACCATCCATTCTGCAATAATGCCCAGATTTGGATAATATAATCATCCAGGAGTGCTCTGAAATGAAATTAAAGGACTGACTAGCTTGGATTGGAGTTGCTCAGAAGAAGTGGGTCTGCTCTGAAAATTACTTGCTGCCCTTTGCAATGGTGGCAGTTAAATAACTCAACAAGAGGTCCTTCAGAGAAAATCAATACACACAAAATTGCAAAAATGTGGATGCAGTTTGTGGGGAAAGTGGATCTGATGGGAGTCTGTGTTGGCTGCCAGCATGGAGTCACGCTCAAGGTGGATTAAAACGTGTTGCAGCACATTTTTCCTCCTTACCCTGCAGACCCTGTCTCCCTAGGGCTTCACACAACTTGACCTGTCAGCTCAACTCCACTCTAGGCAATGGGACCAGTTCTGCCCTGAGGGAGGAGCCTGACATGGCTTCCCCAATACTTGACTGTGGGTATCAGGTGCCCTGGTTCGTTGTGGAGACCTCGCCCTGTGTGCCAGTCAGGGCAGTGGGTGTGTCTCCTGGTGCTTCACCTGGGGCCCTGGTTCTAAGAATGGGAATCCTGATGTGTTCCTCATTTCCAGAGTCTCTGGCTTGGTAACCTGCTTACTGGCCTCTTGGAAAAGGTTCTGCTTGCACTTGGTCTCTTCCTAATGCCATCTGCTGCAGAAAGTAGCCTTTGAAAAGTGTAAGGGAGAGCACATGAATCTCTTTCTGAAACTTCTCAAAGGCTTCTCATTGTATTTAGAGAATACTTGTGTGACTGGTCTCCACTCTGTGCTCCCAACTCATCTTACTCAACCAAATCCTTACACAGTCTTCTCAATTGCCCCCATAATCTAAGACTCACAGGTAAATTCACCAAATGTGCTTTCTTTCTGGAATGCTATTTCCCCGGCTCTCTGAATAGCTGGCTTCTTTAAATCTTTCAGGATTTAGCTGAAGGGCACTTCCTAAGCAAAGCCTTTTCTAGCTCCCTTTCTAAAGTAGCACCCTTCCCTGGCATTACATTAATTCTCAACCTCAGGCTATAATAACTATGACATATTCATGTGTTTGCATTCATGTTTATTGTTTTTCTCCTCTATAATAATATAAATAACCTGAGGGCAAGGAACATATATCTGCTTCATTCACAGCTGTATTCCCAGTATCTAATGTTGTATCTAGGTTAGAACAGGTGAAAAATAAATATTTGTTTTGAATGAATAATTAAATCATGAACTAATGAATGCTCTTGAACCATGGTGCTACCGACCTGGTTGCCTGAAGTCATCATAGAAGAACCTGTTATCATTATTGGATTCTACTATTAGATATTGTTGGACATTCTTGATGATAACACTTAGCCATAATGCTACCCATTGTCTACATAGTGCTTTTTCAGGCTTTGGGGGGTAGAGTGGAGCCCTTTTTTTGATTTTAAATATAATCTTGTGATAAAATTCAAAGATAAAACTTGTGAACGTGAGTCTGTTCTACTTGACTTAGGAGTGAGCAAGCTCAATCTTCACCCAGTTCCCCTTCCTTACTTCTGAAAAGTCAGGAGCCTTCTATAGCATAGCTCAGCAACCTGAGGTGGAGTAGTTGCTTCATCAGCTCTCAGATTTGCCTTCTGTACTGGACTTCTCTATGTAAACCACTGGGCCTATCCACCTCAAATCACCAAGCTCTAGCTCCTCTCTGGACTATGGTCTTACTTCAATGCTCTCTTGCTATGCTTCAGCATTGTAATTAATTGTTGCCTGCCTTACTGCATCACAGAGTATCAACACATCATGAAGACTCTGGATTGAAACGTTGGTCTCCGAACTTGCTGGAAGCCAATGACAAATGCGTCAACCAAGCCATAACAAACTTTGTCAGCCTGCAAGGGGGAAGAAAGCAGGATGGCTAACTATAAAAAGATTTTAACAGATGGGATCACTCAAATCAGTTTTATTGTTATCTTAAAATATAGCTAATGCTCCCACAGTGAGGCATCTAAGGACCCTGACAAAATAAATCTGAGGTGGAAACTAAACTGAAAAGGCATATGCTTACCAGATTCGCAACGTCAGCAAAGTCTCCCCCTATTACAGCTCTGGTTCCCAGCAAAAGTTAGCCCACATGATCATCTTGCCCTGAGGCATGTCTCAATACATCAGTAAACCTAACACCATGTCCTGGAGGTGCTCTGATCTCCCAGAAGAAGAAATAATGGAGTCATTTTGAAGCCCTTCTTACTTACTCTTAAAGCCCAGCTGATCAGTCCATGAGGCAGAAAAATTACCCAGAGGACAAAAGAAGCACTGGCCAGAGTGGAAGAAACCCAAACGTGTCCTGCAAGGAAGGCCTCCTTTTCTGGGATGGGATCCTGCCTCCCTCCCTAGCCTCACTTCTTGCATCATTTCCCTCTGTCTATCTGCTCAGCAACAACCCCCATCCACCCCAGGCTCCACCATCACAGTGTTCGACACCTCCATGCTTCTGTTCACCAGGTTCCCATTGTTTGGAATGCAGGAAGCCAGACCAGGTTTGGTCCTAGGTGTTGGAGAGGCAGAGATGAACCACTATAGTCCTGCTTTTGGCAAGTAGGCAGTGTGATTCACCTATAAGTGTCAAATATACATCAGATTTCAAAGAATGAGGATGAAAATAAGAGCCACTGTGAAATAGCTAAGCAACCATTTTCTTTGAAATGATAAAATTTTAGACATATTAAATTAAATGTGAATAAAATAATTCCCTTATTTCTTTTTAAAATGTGACTATTGGATAGTGTAGAATTATATGTATGGCTCACATTATGTTTCTATTGGACAGATCTGTTCTAGCAGAGGGATTTCCTAAACCTACCAAGTCATCTTGTTACAGGAGAAATGCTGTTCTTCTTGCTGATGCGGTAAACAATTACAGATCAGCAGGTCTGTCAGTAGGTAACAGGGTTTATTGGTGATAAATTCTCATGGAAGAGAATGGGCCTTGCCAAAGTGGAGGTGAAAGGCATAAGTTTAGGGCAGGGCAAGGTAAGGGTGTCTAAAGCATCAGGTCCTTTGTCCTGAGGACTTACATAGTTAGCAGGATGGGGTGAAGGAGTTACATATTGATTGGTGGGCAAAGGTGGGACCAGCTTTCCCTGGGGGGGATGTGACTACCCGAATGTAGGTATAGGGGGATGTGACTACACAAATGTAGGGGATCTGTTAGCCTGTAATTCTTTTCTTGTTCCAGATTATATTCGTTCATCTTGTGAAAACAGATACGTGATAGGAGGTAGTTCATTCAAGTTGGGGCAGTTACCAAAGTTATTTATGGGTTCTTTCTGTCAGCTCTAGGAAATGGGAATAGTTACCTGAACAGATAGTTTTCAGAGGAAGGCAATTAACCAAAGTGGTTTCACGGGCTTTTTCTTTGGGTCCTGTGCCCCACCTCCTCTCCTCTTCCTCCTTTTTGGCCTTGGGATGAACACACAAAGGTTTTCTTTCCCAGATAGTGGGAATAATTCACACTGAATTGCAAGGGCTGCCTTCTTCCTGTGTTATCACGGCATTTCCTATGATGTTGGAACACTTGGTAGTAATACCTGACCAGGCTCAGGGTGAGACATGTCCTCCTTTTCCCTGCCTTGATTTACTATCTGTCCTACCTAACCATCTGAACCCCCAGCCAAGACACTTTCCAAAGGCAAGATTCCAGGTCTCCACTCTCTGGCAATTCTGATTTAGTAGGTCTATGGGGTTCTAGAATCTATTTTAATGATGTTCTCCAGATTATTCAATGTCTGTGGTCATCCCAGTTTGAGAAGACAGCTCCCAGATGACCATGTACATTCCTCTACAGCAGCGAAGCCCAACCCTCAAGGTGTGTCTGAATCACATGTGGAGACTGGAAAATATATAACTTCCCATCTTTAAGAGTTGGATTCAATTATTCTGGGTAGAATGCAGGCTTATATTCTTTTCCTCTTTTTTTTTTTTTTCTTTTCCTAAAAAGTTTCCAGGTGATTGTCAAGTGCAGGCAAGGATGGAAACCACTTTTCTACCCCAGCCCTTATCATAGGCCTTATTTTCCCTGTACTTCCTTGTCTCTTTCATTAGGCTGAAGGTAGCTTCTTTGTCATCACATCTTTTCTATCCTGAGGCCTATAGTAGTGACTTAAGGAGTGTGACTGAATGAGGGGATCAAATTTCACCATTTTTTAGTAGACATTTAGGCAATGACTTTTCTCATCTGGCTTGGCTCCTATATCTACCTTTGGCTTTTATGTTGTTTATTTTTTGGCCCCCTATACCTTTTCTTAGAAGCTGACCTCCCTAGTTCTGCCTTCCTGAAGTTTGGGCCCAGCATTTAGGGCCAGGCTCTCAGTTCCCCATGACTCCATTATCCTCATCACCCCCTTTTATTTTAAAGAAATACAAGTTGCTGATAAGAAAGAGTTGATAAAGTGAGAACTTAGGGGCAGAGGACATGTGTGGTAGGCCTAGTCCTGCCACTGAATGCAGGGAGTGAGACTCCCCGTCTCTGACCTCACCTCATTCATCTATAATATGAGTTGGGCAAACCAGAAAAACAATAGAAGTTCCACCCTCACTAAGACTGGAATTAATTTGGGCCCACCCTCCCTTTGGGTATACCCTTGCTTTGGGCCCACCATCCCTCCATCACAAAGACTGAAGGAGCTACCATCTGCCTCTTGAAGTGAATCCGCTGAAGGTTCAGGATAAAGTGGGGAACAAGAAGGGGATATCTTGGCTAAGATCTTGCTTTGAAATTGCAGCCTTAGCATTTCAAATGTAACACCCCTCCTTTGAAACCTCTCAAAGCCCCTCCCCCATTGTGGTCCTCAGACCTCAGCTAAGCTCTTTGCAAAGGTTCAGGGAAGCATCTGCTTTCTTGAGGGTAGTTGGTAGGAACTCAACATCAGCTCAGTCTGTAAAGGCTAAGTCTCGCTAATGACCAGAATGCTGATTCTCTTCGAAAACTATTTTAGAATGAACATTTTACCACTGTATTGTTGCCTTGGATGATTAGATGAATTGGAAAAACAAACAAATGAATAAAAATCAAGGCAAAGCTCTAAAAATAGCAACATCTAAAATAGGAGGGGGCTGATTTTCTAGTTTTGAAGTAGGGGATTCAATTGTAATACTGAAAGAATAAACTAGCTGATCCAAGCACTTATTTTATAAAGACTACTTCCTGCTACTATTCAAAGCTGTGACAAAAATAATAATATAGGATTTCAAATTATTTCGAGTCACTGTATGTATAATCGACAAGGAAGGAAGAAGAATGGGTATCTTGTTAACTAAGAAATTACCTTTCTTCTATAAATTTTCTAAGAAACCAGAGGACAGATGCTGAACTAAATGATTCTGATTGGAACAGGAACCTTCGAGCTACTTTGTAAAATTACTTGGTCTTTCTTTCTTTCTTTCCTTGTTTTTTTTTGACCAAGGAGGGAAATCTCCTTCTAAATGAATGAAAGGATACTTGAAAATGTGGTAGGATTACAGAAGACACTCAAAATAAAAGTAATTTTAAAAGGCCAAAGATCATCTCCAACCTGTACATAAATAATGAAGCTCACATGTGTGAGGTGAGTACTGAGAACAGAGTTTGTCTTCACAGTAAACTTGGGCACATTGGCAGGAGAGCCCAGTGCGCCATAGACAGAAGGAGCACAGCCAACATAAACCCAAACAGATGAGACCAGGCCTAATTACTTTTCCAGCATGAAGCCTAATTAGTGAGGCTGTACCTTTGTCAACAGATCACACATTTAGGAGGCCCTCATGGTGGCTGTGCAAAACTTGGTGGCCCAAACTGTTGATAAGGACAGGTGGAAGGTATGTGTTCTAGAAAGGGCTTAAAACATCTCTGACACCTACTTTGCCAAGTCCTGGCCTAGGGGACACTGTTTTCTCTTAATCATGGTATTTCTTTATCTAATCCACTCAGGCAGATTTTATTTTTTCCATTTTGTGGATGGAGAAACTGAGACTTGAAGAAGTTTGGACACCTCATCACTCATAATGCCATTGTAACAGGGTAGCTTTCATGAGACCCACCTCCAGGACTATCATAGGGCCCAATGCCCACCCCTCTCCTCTCACAGTACTTTTATTTATGAGACACACAGTTACATCTTTTAAAATAATTACCTTGATGGGAGGAGGAAGATGTAATATGATGGGTTATGGGTGAATGGGATGGGATGATATTTGGGTCTATGTGTTGCTTTGGGCCTGAAAGAAGGAAAGAGAATCAACATTTATGGGCCCCTATGAGGTGCCAGAGACCCTCTAGGTACCTCTGACAACCACAATCTCATTGGACCAGCAATGTGGTTAGATACTGCTATTCTGTGGCTTCAGACAAGTTAAATAACTTACCTAAGGTCACCCAGATCCTAATGGGTACAGATGAGATGAGATTCCTGGAAGATGTGTAAGAGTGAACACATGGGATGAACAGAGTCAGACCAGGGGAGGTTGTGTGCAAGGCAGAGGTGAATGCAAATGTCCAGGGCATGTATGTAGCAAATATTCTCATGTTACTAATGAGTTAACTAAGATCCACAGAGGTGCAACCTGCAATCACTTACCCAAATGGAATAATGTACGTGGTTATAACTAAGACAATGTCTGAGGTAGCCACTAGCTCTTTCGGTGTTAAACGAATATTAGTTCTTTTCTTTCCTCCTGAAGTCACTCAGTACAGACCAGAGCCAGGTCTTAAACCCAAGTCAAATCCCAAAGGAAATTCTTCTTGTGCTGCCTGGTGTTGAAGGGATGGTTTATTCTGAGACAGTGAGCAGAACAGCCTGCTGCCAGGTCCCTCAGTGAGAGATACTTCCACAACACCACCTGGCAGTGTGAGGGCAGGGCCCTCCGCAGGAGGCGAGATGTCAGTGTAGTTGAAAGCACAGAGTTTACCAGGTGGACAAGCACAGTAAATTAAGGGCATTCCAAGCAGAGGAACCTCATGGAAAAGAGCCAGGAGGCCAGAGTTTGACAGTTGAAGCTTAAAGAATGATGAAGGCAGGAGGGGGATGCATCTCTAACTCTAGAGAGGAATTAGGTTCTGGAGGACTTTGTGTCCCTGACCAGAGACCCTGGGTTTATCCAGGGGCAAAGGGAAACCATCCGAGTCCCTCAACCTACAAGCACCCAGGTTTTCAATCTAATCAGCTGTGGGATAATTGTATCCCTATTTGTGTCAGTCACCCTCTGGGATGGCCCCCAGTGATGACTGCCTCCTAGTAGTTACACTCCCATCTAATCCTCTCCCATTGTGAATCAGGGTTGGTCTGTGTGACAAGAGAATGTGGCAGGAGAGATAGCATGTCACTTCTGAGACTAGGTTATAAAAACCTGGCAGTGCCTTGATCAGTGTGGCTCAGTTGGTTGGGCGTCACCCACAAAGTGAAAGGTTGATGGCTGGATTCTAGATCAAGGCTCATGCCTGGGTTGCAGGTTGGGACCCCAGTGCTAGAGGCAGCTGATCGGCGTTTCTCTCCCTCTCTCCACTTCTTTCTAAAAAACAAACCAAAAAAATACACTTCCTTCTCTTTCTCTCTCAGGTTACCTGCTATGGGGGAAGTCAACTTCCACCTCCAGAGCAGCCTTCCGCAGATGCCCACGTGGAGAGGAAGTAAAACCTTCTGCCAACAACCTCAGGAGCGAGGCTAGAAGCGTATGCCTCAGCCTAGTCAAGCTTTCAGGTGACAACAGGCCTAGTGACATCTTTCCTGAAACCTAAGAGACCCTAAACTAGAACCACGCAGCTCAACGGGCCCTCAGGAACCATGTGAAGTAATAAATGATGTATAAGGCTATTTCAGGGTCATGTGAAAGGCAGCAATAGATGACTAATATGCTGCTTCAAGATAGGAACATGGATTTAAGCAGATGAGCGGAGTTAGGTAAGACCACATAGCTCAGTCAATGTCAGGCCCTGGCTTTGTTCTCAGGTGTCTGACTTTACACCCGCTCCTCCCCCTACCACGTGCTGTTCCTAGTTCCCTTAGTGGTATATCAGGGACCAAATTATAAACACAAATATTTTAAGGCTAATTCATTAGAAATTTCTTAAGCTCATGCTATGTGCCAGGGACTGAGCTAGGCAGTGAACAACATACCCTTGTGGATCCAAGATAAAGTGAACACTGTTGCTCACACCCTCTATTTTTTCTTGTTTTCTCATTAGAAAAACAGGCATCTAAAACCTATCATACACTGGCTGGTAGCACAGTGGATAAGGTGCTACAAACCAAAAGGTTGCTGGTTTGATTCCCAGCCAGGGCACATAACCAGGTTGCAAGCCAGGTCTCCAGCCAGTTCTTTAGCTGGAGGCAGGTGAAAGGCAACCATACATTGATGCATCTCTCCCTCTCTGTGTCTCTCCCTTCCTCTCTCTCTGGAAATATATAAAATATTTAAAATAAATAAAATAAAAACTATGATAAAGATTGGAGCAGTAACATAGTAAGACCTAAGAAAAGGAATGAGAAAGCAGCAATTGACTCTGTTGGAGTGCAAGACCTTGGGAAGGTTCCTCAGAGCAGGTACATTAAGGTTTGGGCTATGTGGAAAAGGGTTGGGAGTGGAAAGAAACCTCAGGAGCCAAGATATAGTCGCACAAAACTAAGTATACAAAGGTCTATCCCAAAAGTATCAAGCCAATGTCAACATAATTAAAACAGTTTGTGCAGCCGATACTTTTGGGACAGACCTCGTATGTAGAAAATTGTTAAAATGGTTTTTATTGCAATAAAAAAAAAATACATGCGTATGTCACCAGAACCAGAAGAACGTGACCGATGCATGGGAATATGCATTTATTTCTGAACAATCACTCAGATTTTTTTGTGTAGTTTGTCACTGGCCTTAAGAATTAGATGAACGAGATTGACTATTTTAATTCCCATGGCATTCTAGTATTCTTATAACAGAACTGTAGGCACTTTGCTAGTCACTTTTATACATTGTGTTGTGTTAATCTCCACCTCCTAGATAAGAAGATTAAAGGCTAACAGAAATTAAGTAATTTACACTAGTGACGACTGGATTTCTGCTAAGCCTCCGCTTGTCTGGGGCTTCTGCACTTTCTGATACATATTTTGTCCTTTTCCTGGGTTATTGCAATAGTCTCCTAATTAGTCTTTCAGCTCCACCCTGTCCTCCCTACACTCTATTCCCACATAGCAGCCAGAGTAGTCCATGTAATACTATATTAAATAAAGCCACTTCTTTCCCTAAAGCTTCCAACATCCTGTCTTAGAATGAAATCCAAGGGACTACCTACAATCCACAAGGCCTTGTGGGATCTGGCCCCTGGCCTCCTCTCTGATCCTATCATCAGTACTTTGTCCTCTTCCACACTTGAACTATACTTGTCTGAAGTGATTTCTCCTGGTTACCCACATGACTCTCTCTCTCTCCTTGATTGAAGGCCTTTCCTAACTACTCAATCTAATGTAAATCATTCCCCTAAACCCTAGCACTCCAGCCCCTTTCTACCCTCTTGCTCTGCACTCATCCACCTGCCATCAATCACATCCTGTATTCCTTTACTGGCTTACAATCTGTCTCTCTTCTCTAGGATGTGAGTTTTGTCGTCTGTATTTTTCAGTGCTATTTAGTGTGGAGAACTTGTCTCTGTTTTCCTGAGGCTTTCCTGGTTTTAGCACTGAGAGTCTCAGTCCTGGGCTCTGACCAGCATGGCTGAGTGGTTTGGGCATTGTCCTGCAAAGCCAAATTTGGCAGTTTAATTTCCAGGCTGGTCATAGCACTTGCCTAGGTTGGGGGCTCGGTGGCCAGTTAGGGCATGTGTAAGAGGTAACCATTGATATTTCTCTCACACATCGATGTTTCTCTAGCTCTCTTTCTCCCTCTCTTTCCCTCTCTCTAAAAATAAATAAATTACATCTTAAAAAAAAGAAAGAAAGAAAGTCTCAGTCCTGGACAAATCAATAAGGTTGGTCACCCTACTGCTGTTTCCCTTCAAATGTTGGGCTCATAGCCCTGACTCCAGGCCATCACAGCATCACAAATGACACCCACAGGATAAGTATATGAGAGTCAGTCATCTGGCCACCTCCTCTGGAAATGTGCTTCAAGCCTCCTGATCAAAGTTCATAGGTGCCTCCTCTTGGCAACTGTCAGAGGAGGTGCATAGCAGGAGTATTAGGAGTATTATGGATTTTTCAACAAAGGAATAGACCAGGTGTGTGTATATATGTGTGTGTGTGTGTGTGTGTGTGTGTGTGTGTGTGTATGTGTGTATGTGTGTGTGTGTGTAGAAGTTAGGTGGTTAGGAGTGGGTATACGGGGAGAGGAAGATCATAAACTAAGAAGTACTGAGTAAATAGTTCACAATGAGCCCTACAATTATAGTTAAGGATGTTTATTGAATCATTGGTCATAAGATTGGATCCATGAAAAATATCTAAAAGGAGAATGTAGGTTTTAACATAGAACAAATTCCATCACATATTTTAAATAGAAAGAAGTAGGCAGCAAAACAATGCTTTGTGGAATCTAGCACCATGGTTAGTATCACAGGTTCTGGAACCTAACTGTTCAATTCCAGCTCTTCCACCTCCCAGCTATGTGATGTTAGGAAAAGAGGCCACTCTCTGAGCCTATGTGTCATCATTTGTAAAATGAACATAATAATAGTGTCCCCTCATGACACATTTTCATTAACTAATTGGAGACACGTATACATACTACACATTATTGTTATTACTATATGAGGCTATTTAGAGAGAACATGTGCACATTTATGTGCATTTTAGAAAACAGAATGTAAGAAAGTTAATAGTGATAGAAGTATGATCATTTCAATGTTCTCCTTTATACTTATCAGTAGGTTCTAATTTTCTCTTGCAAAAGGAATATTAATAGTGTAACTTTATATAAAAACGAAAATAAACAAGACAAGTAAAGGGAAGTGAGGTGGGTAACAGGATTTGGAGTACAAAGCCAGGAAATTAAAGGATCAGAATGGAGACCAAGGGGTAAATGACAAGAGAGGCAAGGAGAGAGAAAAGCAGTAATAGCCAAGACTCCAGGCCACCAGCTATGCATGCGTGACTTCTCTGAGCTTGACCTAGGAAGGCTGACCACAGCAAAAACGCAAGGCCAGACCAGAGAGAAGTTGTCCAACTAGAGCATGATCTCACAAACATTAAAACATATATTGGGTAATGAGGATTGCTTGAACTGGCTCAACAACAATCTGTTTTTACAACCAGCATGAATTGATTTTAATTTCTTTTTTGTTTAAGAGAATCTGAAATTTGAAGTTATTTTAATTAGCATCTCTTACTACTAAACTGAGATATTTCATTCTTCTACAAGAAAGCCTTTTAAAGCTCCAGTTTGGCTTAATTTAGTAATTCCAGTTACAGAATAAAGTGTCAATTGCAGGTCTGATTTCCTGCCAAGGGAGTAGCTGGTGAGATCTTTGCGCAAAGCCTCCAGCCGGTGTTACCAAAGCACCAGACCTCACTTCATCTGGGTCTGCTAGAAAGAACTGTACAGCGAGCTTGACTTAAAACAATTGTGCATGCGTTTATTTTTCAACATGCTTTTACTTTTCAACGAAAAAGAGGCACACACGAAACACATGGGATGTGATGTCCTGAATTGGACCCTGAAGCAGAGAAAGGACATGAGTGGGAAAAACTGGTGGAATCTAAATAAAGCATATAGTTTAGTTTTGGCAAATGCACCATGGTTATGTAAGATGTTAACATAAGGGGAAACTGGGTGAAGGGAATATGGGAATTCCCTGTACTATCTGTACAACATTTCTATAAATCTAACTTTCAAAATTGAAAGTTGATCTTGAAATATTTGGAAGGAAATATAACTACAGTGATATTTACTGAGTTCCTATTATGTGCTTAGTGTTTCCTTACATTGTTTCAGCTAAGCCTGTGACCTTGTTAGGAAGCTATTTTCCTGCAAGGGCTCTCATATTAGCTATCTCCTCTCAATCCTTCATCATTACCCCTTTCAAAACCAGCTCACATCCCTTTCTGATCTCCCTGGCTCCAGCATCTCCCACAATCCTGTATCTTTCTGAGGAATGAGATTAATCACTGATCTCACTACCTGCTCCATCTCCCTACTCCATGGAATTCAGCATCATTAACATTTTAGGCTAGATCTCTCTTTCCTGTGGGGTTCTGTCTGCGCATTGTGGGGGTGTTTAGCAGCATCCCTGACCTCTACCCACTAGATAGATGCCAGTAGCACCTTTCCAGGAGTGACAATCAAAAACATCCCAGTAATTGCCAAATATCCCCTAGGGAGAAATCACTCTGGTTGAGAACTATTGGTATAGAGACTGAAGTCTAAATTCCTTAGTCTGGCATTCAAAGTCTTTCTGCTATTTCACTTTTCTGCTGTCTCCATTCACCTTACTTTCCTCTCATGACAGCATTCTCACTCTTTTTTGGACATTTTGTTTACTCTCTTGCCCCCAGCAAACAAATCAATCCCTATCCTTTAGTAGGTTGGCTGGAATGAATAAATAAATGAATTATAGAAAAAATATTTTTATCCATCTGTCTGCAACCATGTAATGCAATATTCTTTCCTCAATCTTAGGTGCTTCCTATTTTGCTTTATCTCCCATTGTCCTCTGTGTTTATCTGTGTTTATATGTATACAATAGTTATCATCAAAGTTACTTATGCATCTGTCTATCACTTCCTTCCATCAGACTGTGAATTTGAAAATATTAATAATTACTCAATATTCACTTGGTGATTATTATATTCTAGGTTCTGTGGCAAGTAACTTCAAAGTATCTTGTCATTTATTTCCCACAACCACACTCTATGACAGGTATTATTACTATCATCTCATTTTACAGATGAGGAGTTTTAAGCTCAGTAAATTGAAGTGATTTTCTCAAGGTCACACATCTAGAAAATAGAAGAGCTGAGATTTAAATTTAAATCACATATCAGAGTTCAAGTTCTAAACCTCACTTCAAGAAACTATTCTTCTACTCATCTTTCCAATTCCTATTGTACCAACAACAGAGTATTCTGCTTACGAAATTTGCTCAATAAAAATCTAGCCTTTTACGTAAGAAATCTAATCCTTTCCAAGGAAAGGTATAAGCAACCCCATCTTTGGAAAATCTAGTCTTTCACTAGGATAGTCCACATGATCATGACATTATTAGATGAGGGGTCGGTGGCATTTTTTTTTTTTTTTTCTTTTGTAATGAAAAGCACAAAACCCTTCTTCTTTTACAGCTTACCCAACCAGCTGCAACTGTTCTGCACTGCTCAAAGCTGCTTTAGGTTTTGCCCCTGAAGTTTAGGATCTGCCTTAATGTCAGTATGGCACTGGGTCTATGGAGTGGATATTAGACCAAGGTATTTGATACTCAGTATACAGAGGTTTTCTAGCATTTCTTCTTCAAGCAGCAGCAGCCAACATTAACATGCATGCTTATAACATGCTAGCCTCCATTTTAAATCCCTTAAGGTCATTAACTTAATTTTTGTGATAGCCAAAAGAGGTAAGTACTGTTATTCCCCACTTTATTATTGAGAGCTTAAATAACATGCCCAATTGGTGTGGCTCCAGAACCTATACCTTTCCCCAATATCTTACATTGCCCCTCAAAAAATAAACTGTTGTGGATTGTTGAGGACTTTGTGACTAGAGGTTTTCAAATAGAGGTTAATTTTTTTTTTAAAGCTCACTCAAGGATATTCCTATTGCTATTACAGAGAAAAGAAGGGGGACTAGAGAAAGAAACATTGATATGAGAGAGAAACATTACTCAGTAGCCTTTTCTACCTTCCCTGAAAAGGTGACTGAACCCACAAATTTTTGGTGTGCAGGGTGACGCTCCAACCAAGTGAGTCACCCAGTCAAGGCAGAAGTTTTGTAGTGAACGTTCCTGATTTGACTGTGTTCCTACATCACTCCATTCATATGATTACAATAGCAATGGTCACCACCTAGGAGATATAGGGTCAAATAGCTTGATTTTTGTTTTTTGGTGTTTTTTATTTTATTATTATTATTATTATTTTATTTTATTTTTTTGCATGCAACTATTTCTTTGGTGCAATAAATGGGTCCTAGCTTGGCATTTTAAGTGTCTTTCACAATGTCTGAAATATAGAAGGTTTGCAATAACACATTTTCTGATTTTTTTTTTTTTTTTTTTTTTTTTTTGGTAAACTCAGGGCTTAACAAGAGGTCTATGAAGGAAATTATGAAGAATGAGCCATGGTCTTGAATCCTTCCAAGTCAAAGACATTTTGCTCTCTGAAGCCTTGCTCATCGAATGTGATCACATCATCTACTGCCTTCTCAGTCTTGAAGGTCAAATGGCATGGATCCAGAGAAGTTACCTAGTTGACCCCAAGGCAAGCCCTGGGTCCACCAAGGACTACCATTAAGAGTCTAACAAATCAAGTTAAAATGACCCAACCATGCCCAGTCAGTTGATTCCCTTGAATAGCTAAAGGCACTAATACATCTTTTGGAGAAGAGACATTAGATTGTGCAATGAGACAGATAATAGACCTTTTTTCAGGTCAGCATGGATGAGAGCAAGAGCAAGTCTTCAAAAAATTTCTATTAGCTTTTTGTAATTCTTTCTAATTCAAAGAAAGAACCAAGAAAGAATTTATGAAACAGAATTTAAAGAGAAATGAGGTTTAAAATGGGTGGTTATAAGTACCAGATATGGGGGAAAAAATCAATGAGAGTTCTACAGGCATTAGGAAGGGAGCAGACCCATTCTTTATGGCCAGGGCTAAGGCAGGCTTTTGAGGGGAGAGTTCTCAAGATGGACAAGACTGATACCTAGAGACTTGCCTTTTCTATGAAGAGAAATACACTAGGCTGACTCAGCAGGCTTTGCAGCCCTGAAGATCTGGTATGGATCCCGGGCCCCTTCATTAGCTATAAGACTGGTACATGTCAGTGTGTTCTTCTATAAAGTGAGGATAATATTCTCCTCAAGGGCACTTGAGAAGATTTGAGATAATGTATTTTAAAAGCATAGTACTGAGCAGATAGTCAATAAATGGTATATTGCATGCCATCCACTGAGCAGTAGATGGAAAGAATAGCTCTTAGCTCTCACAGAGGCTAAAATACTAGTTGCTGGGATGTTACAAATAGAACTCTTACATGGGCCAGGAATTGGGTTAGTTGATAGCCTAGGTACAGAGTCCTTTGATTCTACACCATCTGCTGCTAAATGCTTCAACGAAGTCTCTTACTACAGCTATAGAGACTGACTATTCTCCATTCAGTATCTATGCCTTTGGGCCTTTTGATAATTTATCCATCCACCCCTTTCATTTCACCTAATAACAAGAGGCTTTCCAACACAAGTCTGTTTGTCTATCTGCCTAAATCCAACTATTTGTCTAACTGTCATCTAACAATTTATCTATCAGTCCAACCATTCATTCACCCATCCATGTGTATCTGACCATGTATGCCATCTTTATTTTATTTATTCTACCTCCTCTCCACAGCTTTATCTTTATTTCTCCCTCTCTCATGCTTCCTTTGGAGTTCTCTAAAGATATTATTTCCTTGGTGTTTAATACTGATTGTCCTTTATTGTTAACGTAAATATCTAGTAAGTTGTTTGAAAGCACATAATTTTTTTTAAAGATTTTATTTATTATTTTTAGAGAGAGGGTGGAAGGGAAAGAGGGAGAGACACATCAATGTATGGCTGCCTTTCACCTGCCTCCAGCTATAGACCTAGCTGGAGACCTGGCTTGCAACCTGGTTATGTGCCTTGGCTGGGAATCAAACCAGCAACCTTTGGGTTCACAGGCTGGCGCCTTATCCACTGAGCCACCAGCCATGGCCTGAATGCATGTAATTTAATATCTTATCTTAGTTTTCTTAATCTGCCTCAAATAGTCTAAAATTATGGTGCTGAGGAGAAAGCCAGTATTATTTATAAAGCACTTGCTTGGAACCAAGCACTGTGCTAGGTACTTTACATACATTACTTCACAAAACCCTTTAGGAACAACCCTGCAAGACACCATTTTTATCAGTCTGAAGTTCAGAGAGGTTAAATGTCTTGTTCAAAGTCACCTAAAATGGTAAGGTTAGATACGGTTACCCTGCGACCATGCATTTCTACCATATCACACTCAATCCATCTGTACTAGCAATAGCAAATGTGTCCTAACTTACATGCCATGAACATTATGCCATGAGCACTGCAGGGATAAGTCCAGAAGGTATGTTATCTATTTGTCATTCCTAATCTCCACCGCTAAGTAAATATAGATTATTTTCTTACCACCTCATTTTCATCTCATGAACAATATGCCTATAAGCATTGCCTGGACAGAGGGTAGTGCCAGGATGCCAGCCCCTCCCTTGGTAGAGCCCTGTCCTTCTTGAGACTGCTGGTTCTGTGGCACAGAGCAGGTGCATGATAGTAATGATGATGGATGAATAAATGAATGAATGATTACATATTACAAGGAGGCTGAGTCAGGTCTAACCTACTCAGATTCACTGAAATCTTCTACAAAATGAAGATGGAAAATTAGCAAACAGAGTTCAGGCAACTTAATATACCACTTGAACTTCCCTCTCTTAGTGTGAGGACACAGAGGCCACCTGAGGGAATGAGGGACCTGAGATCCCAGGGCTGCCTACACCAACATCATTCTATATGCAAATGCAGGCCTGCCATTTAAAGAGCTCTGCTCCTGAACTCATTAGGTCATCTAAACTCAGACTCCAGTCTCCAGGAGTTTGCATAAGTCATGTGAATCCCTGAAGAGTTGGGAGGGAATGCCATCTTCCTGATGGATTAATTTATAGGCAAAATGTGGCAGAGAAGTAATTGCAAGGAACTTTTTCCCTGAGAATTGAAACAGGCACTCCTAATTATTAACAGGGGGCCAAACGCTGAGGTCATGTACTAAGGCAGGAGTTGGACTAGCAATGAATGACTGCCACTAGCACAGAAAATACAGGGGTGGGGCAAAAGTAGGTTAACAGTTGTGAGCACACACAACAGAGTTCAGTCTTGTATTATTATTTATTAATTATTGTGTTATTTTCCATATGACCTGTATGTCACACCTTCAAACAAAGAGTGCAAAGGAGAGAGGCAGAGTAGAGGGGAGTCCTCACTGCTCCCCAGGGAAGAGGGCTTCTACTTAGCGCCCCTTCCTGCGTTCTGCCGCAGATTTGAGCAGTTAAGACAGCACTGCTATATTCTGGCTTCACAGAGGACACTGCCACAGCCAGGGGGATTCCGGTGAGGTCTTTCTTGCAGTGGGGACATTCCAAGATTAGCTGGCTTTTTCTGACCCTGTGGAGAGGCCTGCTGCAGATCAGTTCTCCTTCTAAAAACCCCAGTGTCAGATTAACTTAAGAAATCTAATTGAGGTCAATGAGAACTCACCCAGCACCCACTCAGAGGTATGTGCCTTGCTAAAAACTGGAGCTACAGAAATGAACAAGGGAAAACAACTGCTTACAGTGAAATGGCTGTTCAGGAGTATAGGCAAAGAGGTCATTACAATCCAGCATGTTGCGGGGTTGGTAGAGGGGGCATGCTGGTGCTATTAGAGTGTAAGGGATGGGCTTCTAGCTCTCTTTGGGAGAAGCCTGGTTGTATTTCTTGAAAGATAGGATTGCTGAAGAAAGCACTGGACAATGAATGAATTTCAGATGGGAGGGAATAATGTTCTAGGTTGAAGACTGAGTGTGAGCAACTGCATGACCTTGTGAACCAGAGTTTTGTGTGTGGGATGCCCCCAAATGGGTCACTCTGAGAAAGTTGCTCTCAAGAAGCCTGATGGTGAGTGAAGAGGCTAGAGAGGGAGGGAGCAGATAAGTCGAAGGTGGGCCTTCTTCGCGGGCAAGCAAGAATTGAGAGCTCCGCAGGATTTTATGTAGGGGAGTTAAGCAGTTGGATTTATGTTTCATTCCTGAGGCACAATGGAGAAAGGATGGGAGGTGGTGAAACAGGAAGTAAGAACATTGTTTTGTGATAATAATCTAGGAAGGAGACAATGAAATCATTACCTTAGGAATGGATGGAAGGTGACAAATTTGGGATATACTAGCACGTTTGATTTGAGAGGCAAGAGAAGAAAGGGAGAGAGAGGAGTCTGGAATAATTTCAGAGTCCAGCTTAGATACGCAGGTGGAAGATGCAGTTGTCCATTGCAACACAGATGAAGGGGGCGGGGCTTGAGGGGGCACAGAGGTAGGTGGGGAAGGCAGAGAGTAAGGAGTTGAGGTCTAGCTGTCTGAATCTGAGGGGCCCGAGGGTCATTTATCTTGGGTTTTCCAGCTGATTTTTAGTATTACTTAGGACTAGGGACATAGATTTCAGAGTTTTTAGCAAGGAAAAGAATGTTGTTGATACAGTGTTTGAATGAAGTTATTCTGAGAAAATACCTACAGAGATAAGATCAGAAGGGATAGGAACCAATTACTGAAAATAAAGGAAGAGGTATCCACAAAGACGTTAGACTGCTACCAAGAAAACTTAAAAGCCAGTGCTGGCCTCCGAAGAAAAGGATCTAGAGAGTTCGAGGACTAGGGAAGGTTCAGTGCCAGAAAGGTGAGGACTGTGGCAGGCTCACTGGGGTGGGCAACAAAGTGGTCATTAAGGAACCTAGCCACAGTTCTGGCAATGGAAACCAGGTGACAAGGGCGTGAGATGTTAATGAGAGATAATAGCAGGGGCAATGTTAAGAATCTTGGCTGAGGAGAGAAGGAGAGAATACTAGCTAAGGGAGGCATATGTTTAAAGGGAAATTTTGTTGTCTTTTTAGGATGAAAGAGTCCTGAGAAGATCTATAGATTGAGAGGAAATAGCTGGTAGAGAAGAAAGGAGTTTAGGAAAAAACTGACAGAGGAGATATTTGTAGAGTAAATTCCTAAGGATGCAAGAGAAGGGATTGAGAATAGGTGGCATGGGAGGTCTTCAATAGGAAAACACCTCCCTTTCTGGGAAGAGGAAAGGAGGCGAGGATCCTATAGAATTCAACGATCTCAGAGAAGTGTAGTGCAGTGTTTAAACCATGAGTCAAGCAGACATGGATCCAAATGCTCTCTCTGTCACTTAGTAGCTTTGTGAACTGGGAAACTTACCTCCCCAGGTTTGTTTACCTCACCTGTAAAGTAGACTAATGGTTCCTCTCTGGAAAGTTATCAGTGCATGCGGTCAGGTATGTAAAGCACTTAGCACAGTACACTAGTAAGTACTGAATAAATTAACCTGTTTGTATTGTTTTTTAATCATTGGTTTTATCATTATGCAATTTCAACTATGGATTCAGATAAGCTTTTGTGGTTTCCAACCAGCACACCTATACATCATTGCTAACAACTTGTTAATATAGAAAATATTTTGAACTCTAAATCACTTTCTTACAAGTCTTTTGAAACAAAATTGTTTTCTTAAATAAGGATTGTGCCTTATAATATATATGTATGGTGCTATATATTATGTGCATGTGTTATATATATGCATTTGACATGCATAATATACATATACAAGTATTAAACATATATTATATATTATAATATAGATATATAAAAATAATATTGAGGTATTTTCTTGCCATTTTTCCCTGTTGACTTTCTAGCTCTTTCCTTCTTATAAGTTTGAATTTTTAATGAAAACACTACCCTGTAAGGATTTTTACTACATTCTTCTTGCATTTGCTTTAAACTGTTTTTGAAAAGCTTCTAGATAGGTTTTTCCAAAGTGGAAAATATTAAAATGTGGAAGCTTACTGGTGAGGTTATTCATCAGAGCAGAGCATTTTGTGGGGCTGGTTTCACCTCATTCTGAGGAGCTGCCACATTATGAGTGAATCAGGCTGGACCCAGATTACATTTACATAAAATGCTCCTGTTGGAGCCTTCCATCTTCGGCATCTTTTTCCTTTTGCTTCTTCCTTTCTTCTGTCTTTTTATATTTTTCTCAAGAGCAAATAAAAAAGCAGAATACAGTACTTATGGAAATTAAACAATAAACCTATCAGCAATCACCTCGGAGGAAGTTTTCACAGTTTGCATAGGTTGTGTGTTGCTGATCATTAGTCACTGGGCACTTCATTGGTACCGAGGGCCAGGTGCCCACTCTCCACACTCAAAGAAAAGACATGCTTTTTGCCCTGTAGACAAGAGCCTTGGGATTTACAATGGGGTTTATCCAGGATCACAAAACTTCAATGTAGGGTATCTGGGTCCAGCTGCAGGACCATTTCCAGCACACTACTGTGGGTCCTTAATGAGAAACATGGTCTTTGGCATGGGATTTATAAATGTTGGCAAGCACAATATGCAATCCATTTTCTAAGCTAAGAATATGATTACTTTCCGTTCTACTTAGAAATGATCCCTTCCTCATTTCCACTCCCAGTTAAGCTCTTTGCTTTGTCTACAGACTACTTAATTATGTATGTTGAGCCATGTCTTAGTTACAGGTCCCAGCATTTTATTTGGGGCTGGGGGTGAGAATTCCAAATTGAAAGGGATGCCATGTAGCATAAGACATGCTCTTACTTCTTCTACAGTAAGAAGCATGATGTTTTATTGCAATGAACTAAAGAACGTGATGGGTCTTAATCATGCAATTCAACCCCTGCCTCTGGTGCCATTATCGGAAACTATTTTACAGGTGAGAAAACCAAGATCTATGTACACAACCCTCTCTTCACTGCATGTAAGTAACAGAGAGCATGGCCTTACATCCAGGTAGTTGATAAATGGGTTAAGAATTCATAGAAACGGCATAGACTGGTTATTTTACATTGTGCTTCAAGGTGTGCTAGGAATTTGAGGGGAGTACATTCACATCTTCTCTGGAAATTGTAGCAATGGAGCTCATGGCCCTCCTCCCAGCTGGAGAAGTATGTTGGGGCTAGAAGATGACAAACAACTGTCTGTTCCTCATTCTTCAGATGATAAAGGCATAGAAAAATGTGAAACATTCTGATTGCAAGTATTGGGCAAAACTGGGGAAGAAACCTTAAGTTAGATCATTTTTTTCCTGACATATGGAGACAAAGTAAACAGAAAAACAATTGTTGCTATAGAAAATAGGCCCTGGACCGGGGCCTCAGGTGAGACAAAGAGAATAGCATTTGCAAATGCATTCAGATATGAAACTGGGTAGCGCTTTGCTACTTAAAAAGTGTCATGTAGTCCTGGCTGGTGTGGCTCACTTGGTTGGAGTATTGACTTATACACCAAAAGGTTGTGGATTTGATTCCTAGTCAGGGCATGTCTGAGAGGTAACCAACTGATGTTTTTTTTCTCACATCACTGTTTCTCTTTCTCCCTTCCTCTCTCTCTCTCTCTCTAGAAAAATCAATAAACCTATCCTCAGGTGAAGATTTAAAAAGCAAAAGAAAGAAAATGGGTGATCTGAATTCTAGTCCCAGTTGTTTCAAACCCTCAGCTTCTTTCTCAGTGTGAAATAGCCACAAATCCCAACCCTTCTTATCCCCGTAGGGTCATTTAGTGACCCAAGTAAATGATCACATAGAAAGGAATGCTGTAATATTTTAAGAATGTAGAGACTATGGCAAATCCTAGAGTAAAAGGAGTGGACAGCAGGAAGTGATGTTAGTTAGCTATAAGAAAGTGAAGAAATACAGTGACTTATTTTTAGGGCCCAGAGGTCCTATAAAGCCCCGTATTGGTTCTAGAAAACAAAGGTGGAAGTCAAAAGGCTTCATCTATGGGGTTACAGACACATTAACGAAGCTCTATCACATGACGGGCCAGCACCCGACTCTAGAAAGGCCTCCTGCACATAAATCCTCACCCAACGCCCCACCACTTACTTGTGTTGAGGTCTTGAGCAAGTCATTAACCACTAGCCTTTTTACTTACTCATCTGTAAATTGAAAATAATCCTACTTCCCTCAAAGAATTGTGGTGAGGATTGAATAAAATTGATCTCTGTGAGGTGCCCAGTACAAGCATGTACTCAATTGAAGAGTGTGGGCTTTGGAGCCAGAATGCCTGGATTCAAGTCTTTATTCTGCTACTTTCCAGCTGTACCCTACTGGGCAAGTTACAGAGGTTCTCTGCACCCCATTTCCCATCATCTACAACAAGGGGATAAGAGTATAGCTGACCTCATAGATAGGTGAGCACCAAAGGAGTCAATCTGTATAAATACTTGGTGCTTGCCCTATAGTAAGCACTCAACAGATGGGAATGTTTACATAATCACGTTTCTTACAATTAATTGTTGCCAGTGAACGTACATTGAGCCTGAGTCAGAATCCTCAAACATTCTGAGGCCTGAAGAAAACCTACAGAGGCAGCCACCCCGAGGACCCACCCAGCAGTTCGCTCTGCGACACTTGGAAGGCATATTACTGCTCTTGAACAAACAGCCTGTCTCTGAGTTTGAACATCAATGGCCTTGAAACACACATTAGGATAATCTCTTAGCCATGTCCTATAAATATTCATTGTGGTTTAAACCCCTGTCACAACGAAGGAGCCCAACAAGCATTTCTTGAGCGGCTGGGCCTCCCTGAGTCAGGCCCCAGGGGGGCTGGGGAAGCCGCAGGGCGAGTAGACGGCTCAGCCCAGTCATTCTGCCTGCCCCACCCCCACCGCCGGCAATCCTCCCTCTCCCTTCACAGGGTACATTCAGCTTCAGCTTTGCTCCTTTTACTTCCCCGGTTCTTAGCTCAAGGCTTGGCATGCAGTATGCTCTACAAAAGTTGGTTTTCAAAAAAAGGTTTGTTTACTTATTATTTATTTATTTTTATGGAGAGGGGCTATTCAATGATAGCCAGAAAGAACGGGAAAAAGTGATTCTGGAGGATGGTAACTAGAGATGCCAGAAACCCCAATTGCAACGTCCTAGGGATCTTGCCAAATTTGGGATTGACTCATCGAATTCTGAAATTCAGAATGAGGTAACCTAGAAGCGGAGGTCCCCAGGGACACAGCCACTCTCTCCATCAGGTAGGAGCACTTCCCCAGGACCCCAGCCCGTGTCTTGGACAAGGGACAGAGAGGGCATGTTCAGAGGATGTGCTGGAGGCATGAGGAGGGCACAAGACTAGGCACTTTCAGGGCTGCTGCTCCTCCAGATGTGAATTAGGCCAGGCCCTAGGACAAGTAGAGACGGGAAAGCTAAACAGACAGCATTTGCTGAATTCCTACTTTGTGCCAAGAACTAAGTGCTATTCATACGTCATCTTATTGAGTCCTCTCTTTTAGCCTCCATGTTATAGATCAGGAAAATAATTGCCTAGAGATTAAGCTTTTTTTTTTAGATGGCACAGATATAAATAAACCAAAATTCAAATTCAGGTTCATTTGATTTCAAATGCCATGAGATTTTCAGGAATCTTGGTTCCTCTCCGGGTTTGTGTTCTGGGTCATCAAGGTAAGAAGGGATTAGGGGGAGAGGCTGCAGTGGGGTAGACCAATAATCAAGGCAAATTTGTAGGCTAGGGCCCCAGGCCCAGCTGCCAGATCCCAGCTGCCAGTGGGGTTCTTCCTAGCAAGTCCTGTACTCTGAATTGTCTTGGCTTAGAGATGGGGCTCAGATGAACCTGCAGCTGACAGGGATCAGGCACTCACATATGGTATGTGGAAATCCAATCACACAGTCCTAGTTTTCATGTTTGGTAGGCAGGGCCTGCTGTTATTGTGTGCTGGCTGCTTGATTCAATCTCTGCTTCCCCATCCATAAAATGCCACCTTACAAGGCAGAAGAGGAGGAGGAGGTGAAATACACCAATTAGAGGTGCCAGAGATCCCTTCCTATATTTACATAAATGAATAAAACTTCTGGCCTCATTACAGGGTCTTTACCACATGATCATAAGTCTGGGAAAGAACAGGGTTGGGTGCAGGGTGAAGAAGGCAGAGGAGCTAGAAGGCTTTAAAGCATTAGCCTTGCAAATGGCTCTGTGATCTTATGCAAATTTCTTAACCTCTCTGGGCTTTAGTCAAATAATCTGTGAAAAGGAATCACTGACATAAATGAAAATGAAGCTCTTTGAACCTGATGAAGAGGTAACATAAATGTTGAATAGTTTTAATAAGTTCTTCAAATTGATAACAAGAAACCTACATCTAGTTGAGTTTCCAAAATGCTTTCACACACACTGCCCTAGATCAATCACTTAATACCATGATTACAGTGGGCGTTGCTATTCAACCCCATTCTACAGACTGTAAGACAAAGACTGGAAGAGGAGAGGATACATTTTGTTCAAGGTCAAAAAGATGAAAGGAGGTGAAACTGGATGCTAAAAAATTGGTATCACAAGATGTAGACAATGCATATTCAATCAGAGTGATAATGATGTGAGATGTTGCTACATCTGCTGTAGAAATACCTAAGCAGAGTTGCAGATGTTAAGGAACTAGCACAGGTCCTTGCTGGTGGCACAGTGGATAAGGTACCAGCCTGCAAACCCAAAGGTCACTTGTTTGATTCCCCACCTAGGGCACATAACCAGGTTGCAAGCCAGGTCTCCAGTCAGATCTATAGCTGGCTGCAGGTGAAAGGTAACCATACATTGATGTTTCTCTCCCTCTCTGCCTCTCTCCCTTTCCTCTCTCTAAAAACAATAAAATCTAAAAAAGAAAGAAAGAAAGAAAGAAAAGAAAGAAAGAAACTAGCACAGAATGGGGCTGAGATATGAAACTAAGATCTTGAACCCCCAAAAGCCCTACATTTATTCCTGGCCCCAGATTATGGGTCATTCCTTTATCTACTATGTCACTTTTGTGTTCGTTTATGTGCCAAATTCCCATCTAGACACTGGGGAAACAATGAACAGAATCCCAGCTCTCAAGAACCTTACGTGCTGATAAATAAACAAAGGAATAAAACTGTAAGTTGGGTGGTATCATGGATAGGTTGTGCCCCGCCTGCCAAAAAAGTTCATTAAAGTCTTAACTCCAAGTACCTCAAAATGCAAATTTGTTTGGTTGTTGCAGATGTAACTAAATTCAGACGAGTTCATACTGGAATGGGATGGGCACTTAATCCAACAACTGCTATCCTTGTAAGAGGACAGAGTCACACAGGCAAAGATGGCCATTTGAGGATACAGGTGGTAAATCATATGTATCTAGAGACATGAAACAACCAAAAAAAAATTTTTTTTAAATTAAAAATAAAATGGCTGCTTTTTTTTTCTTTTTAACTGGAGTGACGATTGCCCAAGATATAAACTTGGTGACTTTCTTGCTGGGTATGAACAATATACCTACAGGGCCTGCCTGCAGCCCTTTTGCCTTGCTGTTTCTTTTCTTTCTTTCTTTCTTTCTTTTTTATTATTTTTTTAAGATTTTATTTCATTATTTTAAGAAGGAGAAGGGAGAGAGGCAGAGAGGGAGAGAGACATCAATGTATGGTTGCTTTTCACCTGCCTCCAGCCACAGACCTGATTGGAGACGTGGTTTGCAACCTTGTTATGTGCCCTGCTGGGGAATCGAACCTGCGACCTTTGGGTTCGCAGGCCGGCACCTTATTCACTGCACTACCAGCAAGGGCTGCCTTGCTGTTTCTCTTGCTCACAATGCAAGTTCCTCTACTGTAGCTGCTTCCCAGCTCACCTTTACTAGAACTTAATTGGAAAAGGTTTACTAAACAAATTAATAATGTAAACGAGGTTGCAGCTAGCTTCTTCTGTGCAGGAGCAGTGGAGAAGCTCTGCTGCATAATAATTGTTTGCATACAAATGGATGCTGCAGCTGCAAATGAGACTTGATGCTCAGGAAAGCAGGGCCACTGATGGAGGATACTGGGTACCTGCTCAGGTCCTTCTTGCTACAGGACAGGAGTTATAGCAAGTCTACAAAGTGCTTTATCGCTTATACTACGTATTTCACACTATGTTTTTCATTTCCGCCTCACAGCCATCCAGGATAGTGATTGTTAGGAAGGTTTCCTTTGTACAGAGAAGAAAACTGAAGCTTTGAGAGTTTGGGAAACTTGTCAAACTCAAAGAATGTCAGCAAGGAACCCAACCTCAGAGCTTTTGCCTCCAGATTCCGTGTGCGGCTGAAAACTTTCCAAAACAGCTTTCTAAAATTCAGTTGGCCCTGGCCAGGTAAGTCAAAGGGGCAGAGTATCGTCTCCATACACCAAAGTTGTGGGTTCGATTGCCAGTCAGGGCACAGAGAAAAAGCAACCAATGAGTGCGTAAATGAGTAGAACAACAGATCGATGCTTCTCTCTCTCTTCCTCTCAAAAATCAATCAATAAAAAAATAAAATTCAGCTGTTTATAAGCCTTTTAATACCTAAACCTCAATTGATTGCTGAACACTAAGGAAACATTATATCCGTGAGTCCTCACAATGGCCTGTGAAGTAGGGTGTTGTTATTCCCATAAAGAAACAGGCTCACAGAGATTACCTGACTTCTCTAAAACCTGCTGCAGCAGAAGGGATGGTGGGTACCCGTCCAGAAGCCAGGGCTCAACCCTGGCCTGCTGAGTCAGCATTTCGGAAGGTGTGCTCAGGATTCTGTGAGCTCCCTGGTGCTCTGGGAACACTGTTTTCCCTCTTCTTTAGTCCACATAAGGGCTCCTTTACTTTCCCTTTTTCAGGGTCCTTAGATGAGCTGCAAATGTCTCCCCAAATGGCAGACAAAAATACACATGGGCTATCTTCGAGCCAATGTTTCTTCATGTAAGAACCATGTAAGGGTGTCTCAGTTGAATTTCTCACAAGTGTTACCTCCTGGTGCCACCCCCAGGCAGCTAGGGGACCCAGGTGCCTGTCAGGGAGGGGACAGCACTCTTTGGGCCCCCATTTTGGCATTTTCATTTACCACACAAATAAAAGCAGTGAAATTAGGTCATCAAAACTGTGCCAGGAGGGTCTTCTACCACCAGAGTGGGGCTGTGCTAAAGGTTTTTTAGATGGTTTTGTCTTTCAATTTTTCATCAAATCAAGGAGGTCCTGGTGCCAGGCTTCTTTGGCAAGGGGAATGTGTATGGCCCAGGGCTTTGGGACTGCAGTGATGTCACAGCAAGACCTCAGCTTCTGACTCTACTGACCCTGGACAGCAGGCCACTGATGTCTTGCCCTACGAGGTCAATAAAAATGCTACTGACAATGGTGGAAAATTCATAGAACTGTAATAGAGCAACAAGAAGCAAAGGAATTAAAAAGAAAAGAAAAGAAAAGAAAAGAAAACAGCTGCATGGCTCTGGAGTTAGAGGCTTGCCTAGATTAGATCTCATTAATATTGTGTGGGGTACTCTTCCTGGCTGGACTTTTATCTTCACAGAACTTATCTTCTGGGGTTCACTCCTGGGCTGTGGCACTGATCAGCTAGAGGACATCAGGCAAGTGAGTCCCTTGACCATCTGAGCCCTTCTCTCTGTGGTTAACACTGTGCAGGTGCTCAGTATATACTGCATATGCTTGATTAAGTCAACACATGCTTACCAGTGGATGAAGGCACTAGGGATATAGATCAATAGTCAAAAGCTAACATTATACTTAATTTTTAAATTTAGTTACACATTTGTTCTTCACACATGCATTTGCTTCCAGTAGGAGGGTTTGTGTGGATTTGCATCTGTCCCTTCCCTTGAGCATAAGACTGGATTTCTGGTTCCATTCCTGCTTCTCTGAAGCAAGATAGTCAGCATTTGCTACTGGCTGCTGAATTACTGCCTGAACACATGAATAATTCGCCATGGAAGTAGTTACTCTTCATTCAAAACATCAGCTCCCTTTGATGGATTAGATTTACCAGAATGAAGAAAGTCAGTACCCCCAAGCGTTGGATGGCTAGATGGTCACTGTCATATTCAAAGATCCCTCATGGTGTTTTGAGAAATGACCTCAAGGTTGGAACAACCTGAAATTCATGTACCATTGCTGCCCCCATGCCAATAAGGAAAAATGAAGTAGTTAATAAATTCAAGCAAGCCAGTACTGAGAGCTAAATTTCAGAATGTTTTGGTTTTAGCAGTTTTGTTCTCTTTTCCTGATTGTAATGTTGATGGCTCCTTGAATGGTAGAAAGGGCTTTAAAAACAGACTCATGGAGTTCAGATCTTATCCTGTCACCTACTAGCCTTCCAACCCCATGAAGACACTCCCCTATTGCCCTGTCAATTAGGTGACGTAATACTATCCTCTCCCTAAGTCTGCTCTGGGGATGAGCTGAGGGGGAGACTATAAAAGTGCTTTGTGAACTATAGATCTAATTAACATGACTATTTTTGTTCCTTTAGTTCTCTCTATTTTCTCCTCATAATTACAGAATCTTGGCTTTGGAGGAGAGTACAGCCATGGGCCTCCTCATCAGAAGCAATCAGAAAGTTGGCATGCTCTTTCTGACTCCCTTTGGGCCACTGAGTCAGACCTGGGGTGGGGGATAGTGAACCTGAGGTTCACAATGCAGGCATGTTTGAGAAAAGCTAATGTAGTGCCTTAACATGTGCAGCCAACATCTGGGTAAAGTGGTGTTCTCATCATATGAACAATGCAGATGAAGAGAAAGAGAATGGGAAAGTAGAAAGGTTTTTATTATATTCAATGAAGAACACAGTTCCACTTAAGGAAAGCACAGGGGTCAGTCCAAAGCAAGAGAGGGGTGGACATGGGCAAGAGCCTGTATTGTGGTTCCTGAAAGGAGTTAGGCAGGGAAAGCTGGTTTAGGGTTGGATAGATTGAATGATTTCAGCAGTCTCTGGGGCATAAGTCTCTAGTTGTCTGGTACCTGGCCCTGGAGTGACTAAGTCAAGTGGACCGTGAGAGCTCAATAAAGGAAGTGATTGAGGGTGTGGACTCAGTCAGTTATTCAAGGAGAACTGAACAGGCTCTAGCTAAGGCCTAAAAGTGGGTCAAGACAGCCACTTTACACACTTTAAGATATTTATTCTAAAAAAGGAAAAGGCCCTGGCTGGTAGCACAGTGGATAAGGTGCCAGCCTGCGAACCCAAAGGTCACTGGTTCAATTCCCCAGTCAGGGAACATAATGAGGTTGCAAGCCAGGTCTCCAGCCAGGTCTGTGGCTGGAGGCAGGTGAAAGGCAACCATACATTGATGTCTCTCTCCCTTTCTGCCTCTCTCCCTTCTTCTCTCTCTGGAAATAATAAATACAATCTTTAGGGGAAAAAAAGGGAAAAAAAAAACAAGCAAGCCATATACATACATATATATATATATGTGTACATATATATATATACATATATATATATGTGCAATAACAAGTACTGGCAAGAATGCAGAGAAATTAGAATGCTTGTATGCTGTTGTTAAGAATATAAAATGGTGCAGACATTATTATGGTTCCTCAAAAAAGTTAAAGACAGAATTTATTATATGAGGTCTGTCTGGAAAAGCCCAACTTCTGTTAATATAACAAGACTTGTTTGCATGACATCCATGTATGGAGAATGGACTGGAATGTGCATGCGTGAACAATGATGGCTTCACTGTACTAGTCACTGGAGGCGATAGGTGCAAAATGACTCAACAAACAGAGCAACAAATCTGCATCAAATTTTGCATTAAGCTTGAACATTCCTCCATGGAAACCATTTGGATGATTCAGAAGGCTGCAGCTATGGGCAGCTGGTGATTGGCAGCTATGTTACAACAATGCGCCTACTCATACGTCACATCTCATGCAGTTTTTTTGCAAAACATCAAATCACCCATGTGACTCAGCCCCTCTACAGGCCAGGTTTGGTGCCCTGTGACACCTGGCTTTTCCTAAGACTAAAATCACCCTTGAAAGGAAAGAAATTTCAGACTGTGAAACATGACAGGGCAGCTGATGGTGATTAGGAGAACTGTTTAAGGTCCCAAGGTACCTACTTTGAAGGCATCCTTATCCTATGTGCAATATTTCTTATATCTTATATCTTCTTCAAATAAGTATCTTTATTTTTCATAGTACATGGGTAGATACTTTCTGGACACACCTCATAAAATCCAGTAATTCCACTTCTAGGTTGATACCAAAAAAGAATTAAAGGCAAAGTATCAAAGGCATATCTATTTATCTCTGTTGATAGTAGCATGATTCATAATAGTCAAAAGATGATAGGAATCCTAGTATTCAATGGTGGATGGATGGATAAGCAAAATGGGACATATACATACAATAGCTTTAAAAAGGAAGGAAATTTTGACACATTCTACAACATGGATAAATCTTGAGGATATTATCCTAGGTGAAATGAGATAATCACTAAAGCACAAATACTGTATGATTCCACTTATATGAGTTACTTAAAGAGTAGTCAAATTCATAGAAACAAGAAGTAGAATCATGGTTGCCAGAAGCTAGGTGGAATGTGGAATGTGGAGTTGATATTTAGTAGGTAAAATTTTAGTTTTGCAGGATAAAAAATGTACTAGAGATTGGTTATACAACATTGTGAGTGTATTTAACATTATCGAACTGTACACTTACAAGTGATTAATATGGTCAATTTATGTTATATGTATTTTACCATAATATTTAAAAACTGGGTGAGACAGTGTGCGCATGTGGTTACAAGCGGTTATTCATCTCTGCTTGCGTATCTCCAGGGAAACAGAGCCCACTGCCTCATTGGGCAACCCCATGCATGCATCCCCAGCCATCTGACTGTAAGAATCTTCTTCCTGATCCTCACCTAACACCCACCTTCCTGCAGCTTCTTCTCCTTAGTTCTGGTTTTCCTTCAGGGCCACATACACTAAGTCTTGCCCTTCTTCCACAAGATGCCAACTGTTCCAGCATTTCAAACCAGGATCCTCTCTCTTCATGGGTTTTCTGATTGCTCTTTATTTGTCAGAGATTCAAGTCCCCTCCCCTCTATTGACCCTTGTCTGAGCAGGAGAAGGTCAATGCTTGAGAAGATGCTCAAACTATATAAGGAGTAGCTATGGGATCTGAACCAATGATAATAACCACAACTACCAATCATGGAACATTAGTTGTAAGTCAGCCAAGTGCATTGGTGCCTTACAGCTGGCTCATTCTCAACCACATAACCACCCCTAAATTTATAAATGGGTTTATTGAGGTTCAGAGGAGTGAAGATACTTGCTTAGGGTCATTCAACCAATACCCCAGGACCTGGCATTAGAGTACAGGGCTGCCTAAGTTCAGATCAGAGTGCTTTCTTTTCATTTCCTGACCTAACAACTCTGGGTCATGACAGGAGATCAATTTCTGAGGCAAAGCAAGAGAAATGCCTGTCAGTCTGTAGAGCCCACTCTGGGCCTCAGAGATCCAAGTACCAGCTGGTTTTATCTCTAAGGTTGGTGAAACTCCTTGTCAAACAACCAGGCACATTTTTGTCACTTCAAGAAATCAAGGCAATTTCTGCACTTGATAAAGGTAAAATCTTTTAAGGCTCTGGAGCATTGGGAAAGGGACTGAAAAAAGACTTTAATTGAATGGCATATTTTTAGCTTAAGGCTTCAGAGAAAACTCAGGGGGAACAAAAATAAAATGAACGACCTAAATATATATTTTTTACACTGTGAGCTTCAAAGGAGTGGGGTTGTGCTGGATATCTGAATTCCCCAAATCTGTAAAGGATTTGAATACAATGGGAACTCTCTCATAAACTGCACCTGCCTGAATGCTAGATGGGCTATTTTTGAGCTGAGCGACTGTGAACAAAATACTAAATCTTGCTGGTTTTCAGCTTCATAATCTGTAAAGTAAGGAAGATGGTACTAACCTCACAAAATTATGGTCAGATTCATATAAAACTTATATATATATATGTAGTATATATATAATTTATATTGAATATTTCTTATATTTTCTATAAGCTGTAATATAATGTATTATATTTAATATTCATATCAAATCAATTATATTTGATTCAGTGACTGGAAAGCACAATACCTGATAGGCATGTTACCAAGGAAAATGAAAATGTTTTCCTTTAATTGATTGGCAGAGCTTTTATTTAAAAATTGAGCAAATGGAAGTCATTTAGGAAGACTATTAAAATATATTCTGCCATTTCCGCTAAGTTCCTGAGAACCCCGTAAATATCCTTTTTACAATAGGAGCCTCCTCTTTCCAGGCACTGTGTAGGGAAGCCTGGCTGGGGCACCAAGGGTGTCAGGAGAGCTGGCCCCTGCTTCTGGCTTCATCACAGGGGCAGGTGCCACCCCAAGCATCGTGCTGATGCCTGCCTGCCTTACTAATAGGATTCTGGCCTTGTTTAGCTGGCAGTAGCAATTGCACAGGGACTGTAGGCTCAGCTCTAGAGGGTGAATCATGATTGGTCAAGGTCAACCATGGCAGTCTTATTCATTTTTGCAGTGACTGGGTTAGCAGTGGGACCATGAACTGGTTCTGATTACCCAGACAAAAGGAGGGCTTCAAGAAAAGGTTTTTCTTTCTAATGAAAATTCCTCTTCCTCTGTACGGTGGAATGTGAGGACATGATGCTGGACGAAGGGCAGCCTCATTGTGACCATGAGGGGGAAACCAAGAGGATTGGAAAAGGTGAACTCAGTGTGCTGAAATCATTAACTACTGAGTTAACAGACCTCAGAACTGCCCATTCTGTAATTCTAGTTATGTGATATATGAAAACCCCCAATGCTTTCATCTATTTTCACCATGCCGTCTGTGTCTGTTATAGCTAAAAGTGCCCAAAAGGATACAAACACAAATTCATTTTGTAACTCTTTTTGGGCCTCAGGTTCTTCTTGTATTAATTGACAAGATTGGATCAGGTTCATGTTGGCAAATGAGTGGGGCCACATTCAGCCAGGCAACTGGGTCTGGATTTCCCTGTGCATCATACAAATCAAACATACTAGGAAAATGTGACTCTTGTACTTCCTAAAACTCTTCTAACTTCCTTGAGCCCTGTGGTATAGTGATGAAAAACTGAGGCTTAATCTTATCCCCACATCTTCTGGGATGAAGGGTCTCTAGACATCTTGGCTTTTCTCTATAAATGGTCAGGTCAGGGTGAAGGGGTGGGCTCCTGTGCTCTCATGGTCTTGATGTTTTGCGGTTTTGTCTAAATCTGTTGCAGAAATGCAGCTCTGGTTGGGGCCCTGAACACTGCATAGGGTCTGCTAAGATGTGGCAGGTCTCTCTGGTTCCTTGTAATACTGTGCTGCTTCCACAGCTGACATCTTTGGTCTTAAACACAGTCCCTGGATTTTGCAACCTCTGATACAAAGTCTTTTCCAGCTGTCTCTACTGGACGCCTTAGCATTTCCTCCCTGGGATTTCCAAGGTATGAACAGGCACTGGAGGAGTGGGAATATTACTCCAATCTATCATTGCGAACACTGTCCACACATATACTAGGCTCTCCTGTGGGACATAGTGCCAGGCCAAAGGCAGGACTTTCCATAGATCCTTGTAGTTTCTTTCAAGTGATGCCCAGAGGAGGGGGCTCTGGCATCATGTATTCCTAGGTCCTTCATATCTGCCTATATCTCTCCATTACTAGTTTCCCCACACCTTGTCAAGATATGGTTACATAGCAGGAGGTGGAGTTGAGAGATTAATAAGGATCCTGCCATTTATCAACTTTCTATACTCCCTTTCTACTCTCCCCCAAGACAAGAGGCCCACATTTTTGTCTACTTCCTAAGAAACTTCCTCTGTATCAAATCCTCCTCCATTAGGACACATTGTTTAATGGCAGACAGGTAAAAGAAACCTCTAAACTATAGAAACAATAGAAATCAAATCAAAAGACTTTAAAATTATACCATGGCACTATATTTAAAATCATTTTTAGTTTATTGCAAACATTTTTAAAAACTCCAAGTTTCTACATGTAAATCCAGATTTTTATCTTCCCTTGAAAACTTGGGAGCTCTGGCAACATGGAACTCACATTTTTTCATGTCATAATAATTGGCTTTTGAGCTAAGTAGAGTCTTGCTCCCTTACATGGTACATGCACTGTCTGGACACTACCCTTTGCTTGGACCTTGACTGCATTTGATTCATCCACCTGCATTCTCTTTCTAGTCCCTGAGACATTTAATTTTCTAAGATCCATCCCTCTTACACAGTACTGGAACTCTGGAATTCTATGCTCAACATGTCACTACCCTTCCATGTCTGTACCACGCTAAGCAGAGCCATGGACTATAACATGTTACAGCCTGATGAAAGTATAATTAGTGCATAAATTACAGAATATATTATAGGTACCTATATAATCCAATGAAGTATGTCCAACTAATATTTTAAAATAAAAAGAAAGCCTTCAAAAACCTTCTAAGAATGTCCTTTCACTTCCGTTCCTTGAACCAGCTATGGGACTGCAGAAAGGTTCCATGAGACAAATGGACTTGTATTTCCTTAACTGTGGAATGAGGAGGGCAGGACTAACCCCAGGGCTCTGAAAGTACATGAGTTCAGCCCAACAACATAGATCCTGATTTAAGCAGTATGATAGGCCCTCGCCTTCAGGGAGTTTATGATTTAGTTGGGGAAAACATCACAAAGCACAGATAGATCACAGAGTTCCAGGGCCCAATGTTCAGAATCATAGGATCTTAGAGTCACAAGGAGCCTCAGAACTGCTTCTGTCCTCACCAACACCTTCACTTCACTACCTCCTCTTTGAAAATACAATTTAACTTCAACCTTCCTTCTCCTGAAGCCCGTAGGTCTGGGTGAGGTACTGCCCTCCACAGGGTTCCTGTAGCCCAGTCCCTCTTTATCTGCTGTGCTGTGACTTTTCCAGGGCTGGGAATAGAATAAATACCTTTTCCTTTTTCTTTCCCTGGATCTCCTCCCTATCATTTTAGTACAACACTCCCTTCTCCCTGAAGAACTACACCATTGACCCATTCCATGTGGTCCTGATGAAATGGAAGATAAAGATTTCCATCACCCACACACATTCTTCCTCTGATGGGCAAGTAAAATTAGGTTCTTTCTCCAGGGAAGTTGAATTTTTAGGAAAGTGGCATGCTGTGATATAATTTTGAAAGTGTTTGAACCAAATCATTCTTTCAGGAGAGGCTAGTTGTTCCTGGAACCTGTCCTTATTCCCTCTGTCCTCCCTTGGATGTTTAATCTTTCCTCAACTCTGCAATGTCCATGCTACTTACTTACTTATTTGTTTACATTAGAGTCATTGCTGTGTGTTGCTTAAAACCAAGGATCCTAACTCATTCTGGGATCAAATCTCTTTGAACATTAGTGTTTATCATAATATATGGAGTGTGGTACCCTGGCCAGGTGGCTCGGTAGTTGGAGCATCAGCCCTTACATCAAAAGGTTGCAAATTTGATTCCTAGTCAGGGTACATTCCCTAAATTGTGAGTTCAATCCATGGTCATACAGAGGCAATCAATCAATGCTTCTCTCTCTCTTTCTCTCTCTCTCCAAACACACACATACCTCCCCTCCCCTTCCTCTCCTGCCAAAATAAATTAGGAAACCATATCCTTGAGTGAGGAAAAAAAGAGAATACAGCATGTGGTGAGCTCTGGGGACAAAATGTGAAATGTTGGCTAAGTAAATAAACTCCCCAGCTATACCAAAATCCATTCTGTGGCACCCCTGACAGGTGGCCATCTCTTCTCTTTCTACTAGATCATAAACAATGATGATGGAGTCTATTAGACAGCTCAAGCTATTTGGAAATTTTTCCAAAATGAATTCCATCACATACCCTCAACTATTATAAAGTTCTCAAATGAGTTAAACTCCTACTTGCATTTCCTTCCCCCAGCTGTTCCTTATTTTTTGCTGGGACATAAGGATTCTTCCATCAGATAGTTTCAGAGTCAGGACTAGCCATAGCTACAGAGTTTCAGGGTTTGCCAATAGGGTTCTAAGGGATAATATTATCTCACATTTGAAAAGCAAATGATACCTAGAGGTGTTCTCAAAGCTCTTTCCCAACCATTAGTAATTTATTCTCACAAAAACTCTAGAGACAAATATTGATGTGGGATTACTGGGCTCCATCTTATATATTAGAAGACTCTAACCTAGAAAAATGTTATCATTTTTTTCCAGGTCACACAGTTAGTAAAGGGCAGGGTTGAGACTCAATGCCTTATCTTTATGACTTAATTCTCCCACCTTTTCCAGTCTACCAAGTCCCTTACCACAAGATTATAGTAATTATTTCAGTGGTGAAGATACAATTTTATAATTTGAAGATATAATTTTAAAGGATTTACTTTTTTCAGCCACTCTGCTGATTAGTTTAAAATATGTACTCTAATCTTTCCATCATCTAAGAAATGTATGATCATTTCTATATATGGTTGAGGAAACTGACCGGACAAGAGGCTTACCCAAGATCATTGTGTAATACATATTAAAGCCACCCTGACCATTGTGGTATAGTGGTTGGAGCATCATTTATTCTGTAACTAAAAGGTTGTGGGTTTGATTCCCAGTCTGGGCACATGCCAGGTTTGTGGGTTGGATTCTAGGTTCAGGAGTCTGTGGGAGACAACCAATCTGTGCTTCTCTTTTGCATTGATGTTTCTCTCTCCGCCTCCCTTTATCTAAAAGCAATTGAAAAAATTAAAACTAAATACTAAATCCAGACATCAGACATACCAGCATTTAGATTGCGCTTGTGTGAACAGTCTGGCCCTGTGCCAGAAAAGTCCCCATTAAACACTGTTCATTCCCCAGCTCGGAGATACAGGCTCGGAGTGTCAGCGAGGTCAACAGCCATCCCTTTCTTTCCAATCTCTGTGACTTGTGTGGCTACTTCCCTCCTCTCCTCTCCCTCCTTCTAAAATCTTCCCATCTTCCCACAGCCGCCTCCCTGTTTGTTTGCATTAAACAATTTGCAAAGTTCTATCCGAAGCTTGAAGCTTATGTTGCTGAGTGATTTACCTGGGAAGGGGAAGACTGGTGGTGCACAGGGAAGTAAACATTCAGGTCATTTTTATTTCTCCATCTGTGAGCAGTCTCAGCCTAGCATGAAAAATGCTTCCCACAGTTGTATTAGGACCAAAGAGAAGCATCTGTCTTTTTCACTCTGTTTCTTCCCATACCCTCCCCCCAAAGGAACAATGTTTCTTCAAGTCTATCTCCAAGGTTCTATTCCCAGCACTGATAACCCTATAAAACAATGATGAAGTTAATTATTGGGACGTACTATCTAAATTCTTACAGCATTCACATTACTATCAAATGAGGTTATTGTGATTAAAATGATTAATGCCATTCCAATAAATGCCAAAGAATTAAAATCCTGAACACAAAGAAGGTTAAAGCCTTATCATCATTAGCGTACATCAGGGAAACCCTGGAGGCTTTCCTCACCTGCTTACATTAGGGAAGACAGAGCAAATAGAGAAAACCATTTGAATCTTCACAAGTAAGGAGATCTGGGGCTTCTTTTTCTATTTATGTAACATCTGGTACCAATATACATAGTATAGAAGGCAAAAAATAGCTGACATGTAACTTAAATAAAATAGAACCAATGGAACAGAATTGGAAAACCAAAAATATATCTAGTTGTATCACAACATTTTAGCGTATTTTAAAGGGGCATTTTAAACTTGGGGAACAGGCTGCATTGTTAGATCATATGCTAGGACAACTGGGTCCCTCATTGATTGAATGGAGATAATTACCTTACAAATTATTGTTGAAAATATTTGTTTATTTATTTTCAGGGAGAGAAGAAGGTAGGGAGAAAGAGAGGGAGAGAAACAGCATTGTATGGTTACTTCTGGTGCACCCCCAACTGGGGACCTGGCCCACAACCCAGGTATGTGCCCTGACTGGGAATCAAACCTCCAGCTGTTTGGATCACAGGCCAGTGCTCAATCTATTGGCACCATACCAGCCAAGACACAAATTATCCTTTAAAAGATTCCAAAACAAAATAATCAGACAAAAATACGCACAAATATTTCTCTACATTTAGAGTGTTGAGAAAAGACATTAGAAAGCATGATTCCAAAAAGAGAAACCAGAAAAAAGTAAATTAATAAATTTGTAAGACATAACTTAAACTAAGTCAAAAGGTAAGTAATAATCTGGAGAATAGCTACAATATACCTGAGAGGTAAAATGTTTGATATTATTTTAAAAATTCATTT
The DNA here is from genome assembly GCA_004026585.1 of Noctilio leporinus. NCBI lineage: Eukaryota > Metazoa > Chordata > Mammalia > Chiroptera > Noctilionidae > Noctilio > Noctilio leporinus. The sequence continues at coordinate 88,269 of PVIW01003854.1, read as the reverse complement.
AAATATTTTATTTACTTATTTTTATTGAGATGGGAGAAGAAGAAGAAAGAGAGGGTGAGGAACATTGATAGGAGAGAGAAACATGAACTGGTTGCCTCTCATATGTGCCCCGACCAGAGATTGAACCCAGGAATATTCCCTGAGGAATAGAACTGCCAATCTTTTGCTCTGCTGGACAATGCCCAACCCACTGAGCCACATCGTCAGGGCTTTGATATTATTTTTAAGATATAAAAGATATTCTTGGTAGATAAAGATCTTCTACAAATAAATTAAAAAGCCAAGCCTCTGATATAAAAAGTGAGCAAAAGACTTCACAGAAGAAATATAAGCAGCCAAGACAACTACCACTATAAAAACATTTCTTCCTCAGTAGGAGGAAAATAATGCATATTAAAAAAACATATTTTTCACTTTGGCAATGATTTTAAAAGCCTTCTTGTAAGCAAGTTGTGAAGTTACATGGAGATAGATGGAATTACTTAGACTCTGATGGAAGAGTGTGAATTGGCCCCAAATTTATGGAAAGCAATTGGTAGAAAAAAGAAAATTATATATTGCATTAGTGTGTCAGGACTGTCAAGCAAAAGTACCACAGGCTGGGTAGCTTAAACAATAAAAATTAATTTTCTCATAGTTTGGGGCCTAGAAGTCCAAGATCTAGGCCTCGGGAGGGTCAATTTCCCCTGAGGTCTATCTCATTGACTTACAGATGGTTGCTCTCTTCCTGCCCCTTCCCATCACCCTTTCTCTACATGCATGCACAAACTCTGCTGTCTCTCCCCCTTCTTATAGGTTACCAGCCTTATTGGGCTAGGGCCCCACCCTGATTTAACATTAATTACCTTCCTTAAGGCCCTCTCGCCAAATGCAGGCACATTGAGTGCTTGGGTTCCAATATTTAAATTTGGCGGGAATACAGTTCAGTCCATAATACACATACATACCCATACCATACATATTCTTACTCTTTGGCCCAATAATTCTAGGTCTAGGATATTACCTCAAAACCTATACATACCTCTCTCATCCTATACCCTGCTTTCTAATTCAACTTTTCCACTTATGTGAAATTGTTAGTAAACTAATAAATCAGATACGTTTGAGGTGGGGGATGGTCCATGTATTTTTTTATGTATATATGTTATGATTTCTTTTTAGGGTATTTTTAGGTTCATGGCAAAATTTAGAAGGTACAGAGATTTCCCATATATACCCTGCCCTTTCACATGTATGTCTCCCATTACTAAAGTTTCACATCAGAATGATATTTTGTTGTAACTGGTGAATCTACATTAACTCATAATCATCCCATATTCATAATCTACATTAGGGTTCTCTCTTAGTGTTGTGCATTTTCAGGGTTTAGACAAATATATAATGACATGTACCTATCATTATGGTATTGTAAAGAATAATTTCCCTGCCTTAAAAAATGTTTTGTGCTCTACCTTTTCACCCCTCTTCCTACCCTAATCCCAGATTTATTTTTAAAAATTAAATTCCTAAGTGCTTCTGATAAGTATCCCAATGATGGTGAAATCTCTTTGTAAAGGACTGTGAAAGATGGAAGCCATGATGATATGTAACCCCTGGGAAAACTCCTTTGCCCCTGAATAGAGTGGACTCTTGGTAAAGAGCAGGTGGTCCAAGTGCCCAACACCTCTGCTGTGATATCTGGCAGACCCTGGTGGAATTCACTCTGCTCTTTATTAACTTCATGACCTTGGGCAAATCCTTTGCCTCCTCTGTGCCTTAGTCTCCATTATCTGTATAATGAGGAAAATAATACCTACTTGCTGATCATTATAAAGATTAGAGATCATTTAAGAAAAGCATTTGATGACTGGTCACTTTCAGATGTTAGGAAATGGCTGATATTCCACCATGAACATCATCACCACTATCAATGTTCAGGAACTGAACAGACCAGCCAAATTCACAAAGGCAATACCGAGGTGTAGGAATACCCAGATCAAAGTTGTTTTATTGAGGTAATAGAGGTTGGAATTCTGAAGTGGGATAGCATCTCCTAGAGGAAACTGTCTACATTTTGGAGGCAGCTAGATCTGGGTTCAAATCCTGACTGCCAACTGACAGACAAGGTGAGGAAATCCAAGCAAGCTGAGGCTTTGTTTCTTCATCTCTAAAGTGGGGTTGTTCAGTCTGACTATACAGTGTTCCTACAAAGCCTAAATAAGACTGTCTGGCACATACTAAGACATACTCATTAAGTGGAATCTATTTTTTTTGTCACTGCCAGTGCCTCAGACAGGTGTGTAAATGTTGGCAGCATCAGAGGTTGTGGGGTAACCTTCATATATAAAAGCTCTGATGAGTAGTTGTAGTGAAGTCGTTCCCTCTTTCAAGAATCATGGGAGAAAAGAGAACCAATCGTCGTTTCATCTGTTACCTTCTCGCCCAAGGATCCCTGGCTACAAATACACTCTGTGATGTTTTTCTCAGATAAGTTACAAATAAGCCCCAACTTGCCTTGAAATGATTTCTGCAATCTAATAGGCTGAGGTGCTAGTCCTGATACTGTGAAATCCCTTTAGCAGAAAGCCTCTGGGCTGTCAGTGGGGCTGGGCCTTTCCTGAGAGTTGGCACTTAAAGCTGCAGATAAGAGAAGACTTCCAAATACGAACATCCGGAAATGGAAAAGGAAGACTCCAAGGGAAAGAAGCACTCATTTTTCAAGGCTGCCTTAGGCTACGTCTTCCTGGGAAGACTTCTCTGGGAACAGGAATCATGTTGTTGAGGCGTAACACCCAGATTTTAACAAAACCACTGGGTGTTTCTGGGGTCACTTCTCTCCTCAAGAAATTTAGAGCCAGATTGAGAAGCTAGCACATGTGGCAACTGCCTGAGGTACCCAAGGACAGACAGTATTTCCTCACTGGAAATAGCTGCAAATACTGTACCAATTAACACAAGATGCCACGTAGGATTTTTTCACTTAACTAATGAAATTTACAATAGTTGGCATTTTAATGAGGACCCTTTGGGTCATATCCAACAGGAAACCCAGTCAGACTAGTTTGTGTTTAAATTGGGGTAAAATACACATGACATAAAATTTACCAACTGTATTAGTTTTCTCAGGCTGCCATAACAAATTACTACAGACTGGGCAGCTTAAAAACAGGTGTATTTTCTCAGTTCTGGAGGCTGGTGGTCCAAGATCAAGGTGTCAGCAAGGTAAATTAATGGGAAGAGTTCCTTTCTTGGCTCTTACATGGCTTCTTTCTTTCTGTATCCTCACATCGCCTTCCCTGGTGCAAGCCCAGAGAGAACTCCGGTGTCTCCTCCTCCTCATATAAGCACATAAATTGTATCTGATTAGGGTCACACTGTTAGGACCTCATTTAACCTTAATTACTTCCTTAAATGCCTTCTCTCTATGTACAATCACCTTGGAGGTTAGGACTTCACCATAAACATTTTGGAAGGACACAGGTCAGTCTTAACCCTGTCTTACCATTTTTAAGTGTACAGTTCAGTGGCAATAAATACATTCATATTGCTGTGCTACCATCACCACCACCCATCTCCGGAACTCTTTTCAGCTTGCAACACTAAAACTCTGTACCTGTTAAAAGAATGATTTTCCATTCTTCCATTCCCTGAACCACCATTCTACTAATATCTCCTATGAATAGAATCATATAGTATTCTTCTGTACCTGGCTGATTTCACTTAGCATAATGCCTGCAAGTTTCATCTATGTTGTAGTCTATGTCATTATTTCCTTTCTTCTTAAAACTGAGTAATATTCCTTTCTGTGCCTATGCCATTTTGTTTATCCATTCATAACCCTGCTGTGTTCATGGGTATTTAAGAACCCACAGATATTTATGATTGTGATCATGGTGATGATTGTATAGGTGTACACAAATGTCAAAATTCATCAACTGGTACACTTTAACTAGGTTCAGATTATAGTACAGCAATTATTTTATAAGAACACACGTGAAAAATGATTATTGATGGCACATTTAACTGGGAAGTTCAGGAAAGTAGCTAACTTCAGGATGGCTCAAATTATATCAAGTTTTCAAAAAATGGTTGTCAGTGCACTGTGCTTTGCTTCTTTACCAGTGGGGCTTGCCCTAAGTGATAACAAGGATGGACTCGTAGTTCTCAGCTAACACTTTCTACAACGAGGAGTCTTAGAGCTGAGAGAATACTGCTTTTGCAAAAGTCCCACAGAAAGTCAAGCTATTGCTCTGATTGGCCCAATTCTGAGCCAATCATGTTGGTCAGAGAGAAAGTGGTGCTCTGACTGTGAAGCCTGGATTGTGAGCCCAGCCAGCCATGTGATGGGTTGGAAGGATTGATGGGATAGATTCCCATCAATAAGAATGGGTTCTGTTACCAGAAGATGAAAGGCACACCAAAACTACAGGTAAGTATTGTCCTACTTCCCTGAAGGATACTGTCCTTATACTTGTACCACAGGGATTGTTTGTGATCTGTATGGGAAAGGCTACCCTGCAGCAGTGAATTTCCCACCAGTCTGCACCAAAACTTGGTACAGCCAGCTCTGAGTCAGCTGAAGACAGCAGCCGAAAAGTCACCGGGAATTCTGAAACTGGATATTACATAGGACAATGCTATTGACCCAGGAAAAAACTGATTTTTAAAATTCTACCGTCTAAATGTTAAACCCATGAAGTTTAGAGGGGGGCAAGGGGGTTCAGAAAATCACAACTTAAAAACAATTTCAAGTAGGCCTAATACTTTATTTGTGAACTTAAAATATTAGCTTTTCTTCATTGCCATTAAATAGATACTAAACATTAAATACTGTAGAAATGTTATTTTGGGGGGACATCAAATTTGTACCCATACGCCCAATATTTCAATCTAACCCTGGTAATGGGTCTATCTCCAGGTTATTTTGAAAGTAAGCTACAGAAAGCAAAGTGAGCACCTACTATGTGGTAAGCACCAGGGCAAAGCTTTCCCATGCTATTATTTAATCCCCCTTTTCTGGGAGACTGAGACCTTCAATGATCTGTCCACAGTCACACACAAAGTGAATGAGTGGCAGTTTTGAGATTCAAATATGGGTTCCTCTGACTCCAAACGTTGTGCCCCACCCCCCTTTCTGTGCAAGACATCCATTTTTATTGTCCTTTAACTGATTCTTAGTCCTGCTTCTATCTGGCTGATACTACAGATATTGCTGGGAGGCATAAGCCATCAATGCATTAAACTCCACATGTTCCTCTGAAAGGTCACTGTGTGCGCTGCCATACACAGTGATGGTGAGAAAGCTCAGCATTGATTCCAAACTTCTCAGCGTTTGGACCTATCTGGCTCTTGTCCACCCTCTGATTTCATCCCACTTCCCTTCCCTGATTATTTAAATGATCTTCAGCCCAGCAGGCATATTAGCACCTCAGCTACTTATCCTCAGTGTCTTCAGATGTGCTTTCTTCACCTACCAGGGACAATATTCCCCAAACTCTCGTATCTAACTGTTGCTCATCTTCAGATGTCATCGTAAATGTCACTTGGGGAACACTTCTCTGGTTTCCCAGATAGGGTTCAGTCACCCTGTTTTGCTTCTCGTTAGCACTTGGGACAATTGGTAAGTCCCTGCCCATGTAATTATTTGTTTAACATCTGTTTCTATTTGTGCACCCATTTATACATAGTTTTTGAGAGCATGCTGCACACCCCCTGGGTGCTGAGGCTCTGAGGACAGAGCAGTGTGAGAACAAGAACTCTGGGAGGACTGCAATTTGGTCTTTTTCTTCCATGTGCCATCGCAACCAACCCCGCGTCCCACCCAGCGCTGGCATCAAAAGAATGCATACAGGAAGAGCGGAGAGAGCAGTGTTAATTATTTATGTTAAAGCTGCACTCCATTCCCTTCATTTGTGGGCTGACTGTAACCTATTATCTGAGTCTCTAGCACCCAGCATAGCACCCGGATAGAAGAGGAGCTCAAAAAATACCTATACTATTTAATGAATCAATGAATGATTCAAGCAATCAATTTAATTTGGCATATGCCTTCCTCATAGGTGTGCCCATTAATTACCAATTACCAGTGTTTACATTCCCGTGCTTAACCATTTTTTGCTGCTTCTATAAACTCTCCGGGATGAGAGAATTGGCTTCTCAAATGACTTCCTGCATAAATTAGCCCATCTGAAAGTGAATGTTTATCCTGGGCTCTTTGAAATTCACATCATTCGCACCAACACCCGGCTCAGACAGTTCTTTAATTCCAGTCACCTGGGGTTTCTCCCTACCTTTGTTGCCAGCCCCAGCCTAACGCCACTTATCTCAGCCACCTAGATTTCCATATCAGAAAGGTCTAATCAAAGCCTGCCTGATTGTCAAATCCACCCCAGTTACAAATCTGCCATCTAATCAAGAAACCCTGCAGCAAATCAACATGCACTTCTTTCTGAAATCTTCTGCAGAAAAACGGGAGCGCAGGAGTCAGAGCTGTGAACAAGGACTGCAGGAAGCCACTGAGGGGAAGTTCCCTTCCAGCAGTGCACCGCCAGAAGAAAGCAACTGGGCAAAATGCTTTGTCTGCAGTTTGCTGCAACCGTGGGTGTGGGAGGGAAAACTAATGACCACAGAGTACCATAGTTCTAACCTAGGGAGCCTAACAGCATTTCCACTCTCCGTTCTCAGGATCTACAAGGCTATCAAGTGACCGTCAGAGATCCTTGAGTCCAACAGTTCCTACATTTTGAGAGCAAGTCAACTTCAGAGGCGGGAATAGCTAATACTAATGATATTAACTTCTGCTGTACTTTCAGAACCTGCAAGCTTTTGCAGGCGTGATTTCACGGCACCCTCACAACTCCTATTCTGTAGATTCTTTCATTCTTCCCTTAATGCTCCTAAGGAAAAGGAGGTTTAGCGATGTTATTTTTTTTCTTGATCCATGGAGCAAGTAAGCAGTGAAACCAGATTCAAACTTAGATCATTGGTTCATTCAGAAAGCTTTTCTTTTTTTCTTTCATTTTAACAGATCAGTACATCTAAATATCCACACAAATCACCTGGAGATTTTGTTAAAATGCAGATTCTGATTTTAGGGACGTGCTTTTCCAGACAGCTCCCAGGTGATACTGCCCAGGCACAGACCACAGGGAAGCCTGACTCCATCCATCGTGCTTCCGTGAGACCTTCAGCAAATTGCTTAACTCCTCTAACTCAGCCTCAGTTTCTTCATCTACAAAATTGAAATAACTTACCACATCGATGTGTTTCAAGGATTAAAAGAAGTATTGTCTAGAAAGTCCATGGCCTACTCAGCAAGAAAGTAAACCCTCAGGAAGTGTTGGATGTTGTTATAGTGATAAATTCTGTACCTGCCACAGTACTAGAGTCAGAGATGAGAAAATGGGGTCTCTGGCCTCAAAGAGTCACAGTCTGGTGGGAAGGTAAGGCTTGAGCTACCCTGGGCAGGGAGAGGGGTGCGTGGGACCTCAGAAGACAACTTCCTAGCCTAGGCTTGGCATCACAGGAGACGGTTTCTTTTCTTCTGCCATCCCCAGTACATATGAGAAGAATAAATCAAGGTAGATGGCCAGTTGGTGTGTAGTCATTGCAGAATACCGCAACAGGGCAGTTTCTTATCTGGGGGATGAGCAGGGGGATGAGCAGCCTTTACGAGCTGTTAGGCTCTGAGACGAGCCTCATCCGTTCCTACAGGAAGACTCGGTGGAAGGATATCCTAAGCCCCCAGAATTTTCTCTTCCAGGGCTCAGAATTAAGGTCAGGACTCTCAACTGATTTCTCTGTTTGTTCGTTCCCTCATTCATTCATTTATTCATTCATTCATTGAGCTAAAGTTCCCTTATATAGTCATACAACTCTAAATTTTTCTCCTGCATCTTCCCATGGATGTTTCCCCCTTCACCTCTTTCTAAATTCTGCCCAGCCCCCCAAACCCACCATATTGTTCACACCTGCTGAGAGTGAGAATTGCTTGCATTGAAACCTTTTGGTATCAGAGCAGAAGCTTCCATTGAAATTCTTTCCTTTAATTTGAACTTCTTTTTCTAAACAATTCTTCCTATAATTAAAAAAACAGAAGCTGAAGTGAAATGACCTATGAGCCTATGGTGGAGCCCAGACTAAAAGTAGGTCTATTGAAGCCCAGAAGGGCTCTGGCCTCCTACCATGTTCTGGTAGAGCAATAAGTTAAGAAAGAACAAGGCTGGGATGTACACCCTGCCCTCCCACCCCCCAGGGAATCTTGGAAAGCTGATAACGCATTTGGCACCTTCTCTGTAAGCCGGGGTACTGCCAGTGGGCAGCATCTGCAGCTTGAATTGCAGAGCTCAGTCACCGACAGGCAGCAGCAAAGAGCTAGAGCACAGTACACAGTGCTGCTGACCCTCTGCACTCTACCAAGGGAAATTACCTACTTGCTGATACCTGCTGACAGGTTCGTGGTGATCACTGGATGTGATAATCTGGTAATAGAATGCACCTACAACACCTGGTTAGAAGATGCTCAACTGGTGGTGGGACATTTCAAGGGTTTTAAAGCAAAGTTACTCATTCCCCCCAGTAAAAGGCTGGTTGGCTGCCCATGGCCCTGAGGTTGCACAGAGTGTGACGTCCTTAGTCTGCTGGCATAGCCCTTGGGAATCCTCACCTCATGTTTCTCCAGGACTCAACACCCATCGCAGCCTCTCCTCACCCTCTATTCCACTCCATAGCCCTGCAGAATAACTTCCAGTCAAGCCCCGGAACTCCACAGCCCTTGCTTTGGACCAGTGCTTTGCCGGTAGTTTTCACTAGTTCTCTCCTATCTCCAAAGGCACCCATTTTCTGACCCACTAAAACTCATCCTTCCATCTCTACACAGGTCTCACTTTTGCTATCTTCTCAGGGAAGCCTCCCCTTCGCACCACCAAGCCCAGGCAGAGTGTCTGTGTACCTGTAGCAATCATACTCATACTCGATTACACCTGATCTTATGATTGTCTGCACCCTTCAGCATGTCTGCACCCTTGTGAGGCATGGTACAAGCGGGAGCTATGTCGGAGAAGCCTTGTTCACCATTCCCTCTTTCTCACCTTGTTCAGGGCCTGACACAGACAGGGAACTCCATAATAGCTAGCTGTAAATGGAATGCATCAGGGTAACAGTAAAAGTATTGAGAAAAATAAAGAATGTCACCACTACAGGCAGAGCAAGTAAGACAAATGGGCTTGTCCCATCGTTGAGACAAAACTTTACACAAATAATTTCGTTTTCAGCCTTTCCAGAACAAAGCTGGATTTAAAGTAAAATAAAGTGAAAGTAAAATAAAATAAAATAAAACAAAACGAAATAAAATAAACCAGGTCCCAGGTGTCTGGCTGCAAGAATACCAGAGCCAATGTGCTTCTCTGTCTGGATACCCCTTCCAGGCTTATCAAAGCGTAGTGCTTCCAGCCAGGGTGGGAACGGGTTTATACACGGCCCCTTTGAACCTCAGAGAGAAAGCCAGCCTCTAAATCCCCATCATTGACACGCCAGAGCTTTCCTTTCCTACTGCCTATAGAATTCATTAGCATAAGCATTGTCATGTAATGAGTTGTCAGGCTGAAGATGTAATTATTGCAAAGCGGAGAAAATTTTCAAAAGTTGAGCTTTAATGGAAAAATGAGATGGGAGCTCTAGCATTCAAGTATAAAACAAACTTTTTAATATTCATTCCTCCTGCACTCTTTGAAATTCACCTTCAGAGCTCCAAGGTGAACAGGGGGAAAAAAAGTTCAATAATTTTCAAATGCTAATTATAATTCATCACAGGTGATTAAACAAGACTGTGGGTATTTGTTGCTCACCACCTTCCCCTCAATAACAGTGGACATTTAATTTTAATTAAAAAGAGAGGTTTTTAATTTTTTAAAAATGATGCCTGGTTTCCTGTGATGGTTTCTTCCTGCATAGAGCCTCAATTCCTCTGTTCTCCTTTGTTACTAGATAGAAAATACTGCACACATATGGATGCCTGTTATAAATAGGGAATCTATCAGTTCTTCCACCTTTAGGATGACTATCCTTCCTGAGGGAGCCCAACCTCATGCCATAGGCTGCCTTCTCAGGTCCTTGTAATTTAGCCAGCACAGTGTCTTAAATACCTGAACCTTCCATTTCTTTGTCTGAAAAATGAGGGTGACAATAATGAGGTTTACTCTGCTATCCAAGGGAGGTACCCTGGGAAAGCAAGATTATTCTTTCCATATGTACCTTGTAGGATTGAGGCTCACTATGAGATCAAGTAACCTAGAAAATGTTCTTTAAACTATTGGTTTTGTTATTGAGAAATATTTGTTCATTCACTGAATGAACATACTGAATTCCTCTTGTGTATCAGGCATGGCGGTCATTTCTAGGGATTAAGAAGAAAAAAGGAAAAGAACCGTATGCCATCTGTTACCAGGAGGACTGACCCAGTTTAGACAGGGAGATAGACAGGAGAGCACATGGTTTTGCTTCCATTTGACCCTCACAGAAATGCTCTGAGATGAACAGGATATGGGAGGCAGTGCTATAGCTCTGTGACCTTGGGCAAGTCCTTGAACATTCTGGCCCTCAAAATTCACTGCATATAAAGCAGGGTCAACAATATTGTTTCTACCAGCCTTTGAATACTGTATAAATATTATCTTCCTTTATTTTCCATCTCTTTCATAAATCTATTCTCCAGACACAATGCCTAGCCTATATGCCTGTGATTTCCCCTACAGGGGCACTTTCCTCACTTATATGTCTGTCATGTCTATACTCACCCTTTGAAAATTAGGATAGAAGCCATGACCCCTGGGAAACCTTCTCACACCTGGCAGGAGAATTCAATTTCTAATATTGTTCCCATAACACTTCTTTGTTCTTGTCCCAATTTCAGCCCAGATCCTATAAGATATAGTGAGTGAGTCACTGCTTTGGTTGTTTGACTGCCAGGTGGTGTACTTGAGGACAGTTGCAGTTATACCTTTACTCCATGCCAGCAACAAGGTGCTGAATAATAAATGGACGATGATGTGTCGGTTAGGGTTGCTGGGTTGCAAGCAACAGGAAGAGATTTTTGGCTAACCTAACTGGAAACATAAATCTACTGGAAGGCTACCAGGTAATTAAAAATCTGACAATGGGGCGGGAGAACTAGGCTCATGGACAAATGAAAAATGGGGCAGATGTTGGCACTTAAGAAGCACCTACTGATAGGACACAGCCAGGGAAATCTACTCCCATTCTCCATCATTGTGCGGACTACCCTAGGTTTGTATGCTGGGAGGGAATCTGATTGGATACAGAGGGGATAGTATCTTCAATGTTAGTCCTTCTGATTGTTCCAAAGGGTAACAAGGTTAACTCCCAAAAGGAATTTTGAATGCTAGTTCCAAAAGAATGAAGTATACACATAGGGTAGCCCCAAATAAGAAATAAATTTCTACCATGGACTACTGAGTAAATAAATGAGTGCCTAGAATGTTGTGACTTATTTGTTTCTGAATCCCATACCTGACACAGTGCCCATCATTAAGTGATCTTTATTCATATTAATTTCAGGGTCTGGTTAGCCTTTATGCTCATCAACACTAGAGAGACTGAACTCTCCCTTGAACACATAGTCCCTTCTATAGAGAATTTTCTGCCAGATAGTGTGAGGCCTGATCTAATCACTTGGATCATCTTCACAATGATCTTCTTGTTTGATAAATTAATTAGAAGTGGGAGGGTGGGGGACAGAAGCTGTTAAAATGCCCCAGAACACTCATTCTGGATTAGTAGGAACAACTGAAATGCCCTTATTTTGTTGTCCCTTAACAGTACAAATTTGCAGTTGTGTCCTTTGCCACTTCCTATTTTGTATTATTTCTGAAGCCTCATTCTCCACTAAAATCAAATTTACACGAGAGGCTCTACACAGAACAAACTCAAGTCAGGCATTTTTGGATGGAACCCAAGGCTCCTTATAATTCACAGGTGAAGAGGATTAATTTCATTGCCATGCTCCCGACACACCCCTTTCAAAGTGGTTTAACATTGCCGTTTGGAAATATTTTTCACCTTCTGCTTCTGGTTCCAGCCACATTTGCATATTCATCAGGAGTATGTGCACAGTATTAAACCTGGCAGCTACTGCACTTCTCATTGCTGTTTCCCTCTATGAATGCTGATACCTCTTCTTCTCGCTGGAGTTATGCTTTTCAAAAGGTCAGCACATCCTGACATCTCCCCAGGGAACCTGACATAGAAAGTTTCCTTGAACAAGCCACCTGCTGCTACTTTCTGCCCACTCAGTGGTTAAGATGGGAGGTGGTGTACACAGGATGCACATATGTGGGATGAGCAAGCTTGCGGTGAGCACTGAAGGTGGACACAAAATACCTGGTTCAGCTCTAGGCTCCAACACCTGCCTTGTTGCTTGTTGCTTCCCCCCAGTGAGCCTCCCTCACACGCTCATTTGTGAATGCAATAGTTCCCCTCGCTGTCTTGGTGATTGCAAGAGAGTACGTAGGTGAAGACACTTTGTGGACTATGAAACTATATAGAAAAGTAACAAACTTTTATATTTATTTCTTGTTGTGATAGAATAAAATAAGAGGAAGTCCATGTTTGTCCCTGCCATGAACGGTTGGGGAAGGGAAAGACAGTAAGAGCAAAAGCAAGAGAGAGGGTTCCAGCAAGATGGCAGAGGAGTAAGTGGAGTTGCACCAATCTCCTCCCAGGTCGCATCTGGAACTACTTTTTTGGAGAAAAAGTCAGCTGGAATTACCAACAGAACACCAGCTGGAAAGAAGTCCTATAACCACGGACAAAACAGAAGAGGACACTTCATCACTATGTGACTGGTAGGAATCGTGGAAACATGAGAGGGCTGGCTGGGCCCCCACAGGCAGCAGCAGCACAAAGAACGGAGAAACATCTCAGCAGCAGGAGGGTCCACCTGAGAAGGGTGGGTTCTAACCCCCAGCTGGGATTCCCAGCCTACAGCAAAATGAGGGAGAGGAGAGCAGCATCCAGCTGATAAGGGTGGAAACAGTGGGGTTTACTAGCCTCAGAGAGCGTTGGAGACAGATTACTAGGGTGAACACAGCAACAGCACCTTGGCACCCACCTACCCTGGGCTCCAGCGGAGGGAGGGCAGAGAGGACTGGAGACACGTGGGGAGAGTTTGTGGTGCTGGCTTGGAGGAGACAAGCGGGGAGGCGGGTGTGAGGATCCCGGTGCTGACTCATGGTCCACAGCTTGGGCAGACTGCAAGCAGCTTCCCTATGAGGGTCCTCAGAGCCCCGCCCACTGGAAACAGTCTGCCTCGCCCAGCGGTGCCTGAGCCTGGGGCCTGATCACAATTCTTTGATTTACATCTAAATAAACCTCTCTTGCCCTGCCCTATCTGAGTATAGCTACAATAGTTGTTGCCTAAAGAGGGTTCTTTCACCCAGCAGCACCTGGGTCTGGTGGCTGATTACAAGCTCTCAGACTTACAGTTGAGTCAGACAGTCAGCCCCGTATAGTGGCATGTGAGCCTGATGATGGCTGGTCGTGGATTCATTGCTTTGCAACTGAGTCAGTCCTTCTTGCTTAGCAGATCCTGGGCCTGGTGGCTGATTACAAACTCTCTGACTTACAGCTGGGTCAGTAAGTCCTGCACAGTGGCATGCAAGCCTGGTGGCTGATCATGAATTCTTTGCTTTGCAACTGAGTCAGTCCTTCTTGCCCAGCAGTGACTGGGCCTGGCAGCTGATTACAAATTCTCCGACTTACAGCTGGGTCAGTCAGCCCCATACAGTGACAAGTGAGCCTGGTGGCTGATCATGGATTCATTGGTTCACAACTGAGTTGGTTTATCCTGCCCAGTGGCACCTGGGCCTGATCACAAACTCATTGAATTACAATTGAATCTTTCAGTGGAGCCCAGCACCACCTGAGCCTGGTGGCTAATCACAAATTCATTGGATTATAATTGAACCTTGCTGTCTAGCCCAGTGGCTCCTCAGCCTGATGACCAAACACAGATTTATTGTATTAGAGTTGGATCTTATTGCCTAGCCCAGTGACACTTGAGCCTGGCGGCTGATCACAGATTCATTGATTTACATTTGACTCTATCCCACCAAGTTGCATCTGAGCTGGTGGCTGATCCATTGGATTACAATTGAACCTCTTTGTCTAGCCCAGCAGGGCCTGAGTTTGATAGCTGATTTGTTGATTTACAACTGAATCTGTCTGTTACCCCAAGCTGCATCTGAGTCTGGTGGTGGATCACAGATTGATGGGATTACAACTAAATCAATTCTTTCAGCCTAGCAGTTCCTTAGTCTGGCAGATGATCACAGTCTAACTGGATTACAATGAGACCTAAAAATGAGGAGAAAAAGAAACAGTCTAACACCAAAAGGAAAGTAGAAATCCCTAGAAAGATCACTAAATGAAACAGAAGCAAGAAAACTATCACATATGGAATTCAAAATAATGATGATAGAGAAGCTCAATGAGCTCAGCCAGCTCAAAGAAAACTACAAACAACTCCAGGGAAACTACAAAGAACTCCAGAAAATCTATAAGGAACTTACTGAGAACTACACCAGCATTAAAAAGGACATAGAAACTATCAGTAAGAGCCAGGAGGAAATGAAGAATACAATTTCTGAATTGAAGAATACAGTAGAAGGAATCAACAGCAGGCTAGAGGAAGAAGAGGATCAGATAAGCAAGTTGGAGGACAATATAGAAAAATATTCCAAGACAGTGCAACAGAATGAAAAAAGGCTGAACAAGAATGAAGAAGTTTTAAGAGAGCTGCAGGACAACATGAAACACAATAATATCCATATCATAGGGATATCAGAAGGAAAAGAGAAACAAGGAATGGAAAACCTGTTCAAAAAACTAATGAGAGAAAACTTCATTAACATGATGAGTGAAAATGTTACCCAAGTTCAGAAAGCACAGAGGGCCCCAATGAGGATGAATCCAAACAGACCCACTCCAAGACACATAATTAAAATGGCAAATTTCAAAGACAAAGAGAATCCTAAAAGCATCAAGAGAGAAACAGCAAATAACATATAAGGGGTCTCCAATAAAGTTATCAAATGATTATTCAATAGAAACAATACAAGCCAGAAGGGAATGGCAAAAAGCATTCCAAGTAATGGGAAACAAAGGCCTGCAACCAAGACTACTCTACCCAGCAAGGCTCTCATTCAAAATGGAAGGAGAAATAAGGAGTTTCCCAGACAAACAAAGACTAAAAGAATACATCTCTACCAAACCAGCATTGCAAGAAATGCTAAGGGGTCTGTTTTTTTTAAAAATGAAGCAGAGAGAGACAGAGAGAAACATAGGTACAAAGTGGAAAAATGGCAATAAATATCAATCAATAATAACCTTGAATGTAAACAGATTAAATGTGCCAATCAAAAGACACAGGGTAGCTGAATGAATAAGAAAGCATGACCCACATATATACTGTCTTCAAGAGACACACCTCAGAACAAAAGATTGACACAGATTGATAGTGAAGGGATGGAAAAATATATATCAAGCAAATGGACATAAAAAAGACTGGAGTAGCAATACTTATTTCAGACAAAACAGATTTTATGATGAAGGCCATCAAAAAAGATAAAGAAGGACATTTCATAATACTTAAGGGTATAATCCATCAAGAAGATATAACTGGTAAACATATATGCACCCAACATAGGAGCTCCGAAATATAAGGAAAATCTTGGAGGACTTCAAGAAAAATATAAATAACAACACACTAACAGTATAACAGTAAGGGATTTTAATACCCCATTATTAACAATAGACAGATCTTCCAAACAAAACAACACCAACGATATTGTAGCATTGAACAACACTCCAGAGGAAATGGACCTAACTGATATATACAGAACCTTTCACCCCAAAGAAGCAAAATACACATTCTTTTCAAATGCACATGGGGCATTCTCTAAAATAGACCACATGTAGGTCACAAGACAAGCCTCCACAAATACAGGAAAATTGAAATCATACCAAGCATCTTCTCAGATCACAATGGATTGAAACCAACCTCAAGGGAAAAAAAAAACAAAAACATTCTAACTCATGGAGACTGAATAACTTAAAGTAAGGAATGGGTAAACAATGAGGTCAAAGATGAAATTTTAAAAATTCTGGAAACAAATGACAATGAATACACAACAGCCCAAAACCTATGTGACACAGCAAAAGCAGTCCTCAGAGGGAAATTCATAGCAATACAGGCCTACCTAAAAAAACAAACAAACAAAAAACAGAAGAAGCTTATACAAACACCCTAACCATAAAGCTGCAAGAACTAGAGGAGCAACAACAAACAAAGCCCAGAGCAAGTGGAAGGAAGGAAATTATCAATATCAGAGCAGAATTAAATAACTTAGAGACTAAAACTACAATTCAAAGAATCAATAAGTCCAGGAGCTGGTTCTTTGAAAAAATAAACAAAATTAACAATCCTCTAACCAGACACATCAAGAAAAAGAGACAAATAAACAGAATCAGAAATGACAGAGGAGAAATCACAACTGATATTTCAGAAATACAAAAGATTGTAAGGAATTACTACAAACAACTATATGACAACAAATATGACAATCTGGGTGAAATGGACACATTTCTGAAAATGTATAATCTACCATAACTGAATCTAGAAGAAGCAGAAATCCTGAATAGATCAATAAGAACTAATGAAATTGAAGATGTAACAAAAAATCTCCCAAAACACAGGAACCCTGGACCAGATGACTACACAGGTGAATCCTACCAAAGTTAGAGAAGAATTAAGTCCTATCCATCTCAACCTATTCCAAAAAATCCAACAAGAGGGAAGACTCCCAAACTCTTTCTATGAGCCCAGTATTATTCTAGTCCCCAAACCAGTTTAAGACACAACTAAGAAAGAAAACTATAGGCCAATATCTCTGATAAACATAGATGCTAAGACTCTCAAGAAAATATTGGCCAACCGGATCCAGCAATACATTAAAAATATCATACACCATGATCAAGTGGGTTTTATCCCACAAATGCAAGGATGGTACAACATTCACAAATCAATAAATGTAACACACCACATCAACAAAATGAAAGACAAAACCCATATGATCATATCAATAGATGCTGAAAAAGCAATTGATGAAGTACAACAACTATTTATGATAAAAACACTCAGCAAAATGGGAATACAGGGAGCATACCTCAACATAATAAAGGTCATATATGAGAAACCTAAAGCCAACATCAAACTCAACAGGCAAAAACTAAAAGCTTTCCCCCTAAGATCAGGAACAAGACAAGGCTGTCCACTTTCTCCACTTCTGTTCAACATCATTTTGGAAGTTCTAGCCATAGCTATCAGACAAGAAAAAGGAATCAAAGGTATCCAAATTGAAAAGGAGGAAGTCAAACTGTCATTATTGCAGATGACATGATACTGTACATGCAAAACCCGATAGAGTCCACCAAAACTTACTTGACCTAATAAGCAACTTTAGCAAAATAGCTGGATATAAAGTCAATATTCAGAAATCAAAAGAATTTTTGTATAGCAATAATGAAACATCAGAGATAGAAGCTAGAAAACAAATCCCATTTACCATATCAACAAGAAAAGTAAACTACTTGGGAATAAACTTAACCAAGAAGGTAAAAGACCTATACTCAGAAAATACAGAACACTGAAGAAAGAAATCAAGGAAGATACAAATAAATGGAAGCATATACCATGTTCATGGATGGGAAGAATTAACATCACTAAAATGTTCATACTGCACAAAGCAATCTATAGATTCAATGCAATTCCAATTAAAATACCAATGACATACTTCACAGAAATAGAAAAAATACTTCAAAAATTTATATGGAGCCAAAAATGCCCACAAATAGCCACAGCAATCTTGAGAAAGAAGAACAAGGTAGGAGGAATCACAATACTGGACATCAAACTATACTACAAGGCTACTGTAATCAAAGCAGTCTGGTACTGGCATAAGAATAGACATATAGATCAATGGAACAGAATAGAGAGCCCAGAAATAAACCCAGGACTCTATTTTCAATTAATATTCAACAAAGAGGGAAGAAACATAAAATGGAGTAAAAGCAGTCTTTCAATAAGTGGTGTTGGGAGAACTGGACACTGACATGCAAAAAAATAAAACTAGACCACCAACTTACACCATACACCAGAATAATCTCAAGATGAATAAAGGGCTTAAACATAAGCAGCTACCATAAAGGTCCTGGAGAAAAATATAGGCAGTAACATTTTAGATATCCTACACAGAAATATGTTTACTAATACTTCTCCAAGGGCAAAGGAAATATAAAAACAAATCAACAAATGGGACTATATCAAACTGAAAAGTTTCTGCTCAGCTAAAAAAAAAAAAAAAAAAACACCAGCAAAATTAAAAGGGAACCAACTGTATGGGAAAACACATTTGTCAATGACACTTTTTTTTTGCTTTTTATAATTTAATCTTATTGTTGTTGTATTACATTCATCCCCTCAATGACACTTTAGAAAAGGGTTTGATATCCAAAATATATGAAGAACTTATGCTACTCAACACCAAGGGAGACAGACATCCCAATTGAAAAATGGGCAAAGGACCTGAACAGACAATTCTCTGAGAAAGACATACGAACGTCCCAAAGGCATATGAAAGAATGCTCAATATCACTAGCCATCAGAGAGAGGCAAATTAAAACCACAATAAGATGTTACCTCACATCGGTCAGAATGGCAATCATCAACAAATCAATAAACAACAAGTGTTGTTGAGGATGTGGGAAAAAGGGAACCTTGGTGCACTATTGGTGGGAATACAGGCTGGTGCAGCTACTATGGAAAACAGTATGGAGTTTCCTTAAAAAACTAAAACTGGAACTGCCTTTTGATCCATCAATTTCACGCTAGGATTATACCCAAAGAACCCTGAAACACCAATTCATAAGAACCTATGTACCCCTATGTTCATAGCAGCGCTATTTACAATAGCCAAGTGCTGGAAACAGCCTAAGTGCTCATCAGTGGATGATTGGATCAAATAATGTTGGTACATTTACACAATAGAATACTACACAGCAGAAAGAAAGAAAGAACTCCTACCCTTTGCAACAACATGGATGGAACTGGAAATTATTAAGCTTAGTGAAATAAGTCAGTGAACCATATGATCTTACCCACTGCAGGACAATAATGAACAAAACAAACAAACAAGCACAACAGAACCAGACACATGAATACAATGAATAGACCTTCAGTGGACAGAAGGGAGCGGGGAGGGGAAGGAGGCAAAGAGGAGCAGTTTAGTCAAGGAACTAGAATGGAAGAACTATGGACATGGTCAACAAGCGGGATTGACTTTGTGGGGGAGTGGTTGCATGGGGAAAGGGGACAGAGAGAAGTAAAAAGGGGATGGATGTAATACAACAACAATAAAATTTAAAAAATAAAAAATACATTTAAAGAGAGAGAGAAACTCTATGACTATTTTCTGGCTAGCTTCTGGCTCTACGAATTATCTAGCTGAGAACTCAGACATCACTAACTAGCAGATAATGAGTCTTTCTTCCCCTCTGTACCTTGTCTGAATTATTGGTCCACAGAATCATAACATATGGTAATAAGCTGTTGTTACCCACTATGTTTTGGGGTAGTTCATGATGTCTTACCAATAATTGCAGAATATTTAACTTCTCCAGGTGTTCAGCACTTACGAAGTTCTGTGTATCAGGGAGGCATCTCCACCATGGAGGAGGGAGACTTGGTTCCTAATTAAAATTCCTCTGCACAAATCCTGTTCCAACTTTGTGATGACCTATTTCATGTCTTTAATGTAGGTGACAGGCACAAAAGCAGTGTAACTAATTTTTACCTATTTCCTTTGTTATTTTTCACAGATTTGGAACCTCACTTGAGACATCCTACATATTGTATTTTAGTGCCTTGCACAAATCTTTCCAAATAACATGTGGTTACAAAAATAAATAATAAAGATAATTCTTAATACTAAGAATCACCACCAACAATATAAAACAGGCCAATGAGACAAAGTCACTGGGTAAGTGGGTGTACAACACTGTCATTTGTAATGGTCAGGGAAGACTTCTCTGAGGAGGTGATGTTTGAGCAAAGAACTGAAGGAAAAGAAGAAGACAATGCTCCCTGAGTTAAAGTCATTTTTCTTCCCCTGACCTTCTACTGTCTTTGTATATCTAGTGGAACATCTATCACAGCCAGCCTTCTCCCAGTGATTTATTTCTATTTCTGTCTTCCCAGAAAGATTATGAGAGCTTGGAGGGCAGGACTTATCTTGTTTGCCTCTATATTCTTCTATGGTCTGGCACAGAACAGGGGTTCAGTAAATGAGTGTTAAATAAAATGCAACTAAAGTTAGGAGTGAGTTAGAAGACTTATTTCATATAGATACTTACCCAGAAGCTGTGTCAAGGCCCTTCTGGACCTACAGTTAATGACATAGGGAAGGACCATATGCACTATCTATCCTCTACAGCAGAGTTGTAAGGGTTGGTTTCAGTGAGAAGATGCTGTGTTGTAGCTCTTCTTCAAGTGGAAAAGCCTTTACAGACCAAATAGGCACATTTTGTTGACCCTAAGTGCAAGTTCCACTTCTTGCCATGATGTGTGTTTGCATAGAGAGTTATTTCAATGTTGCCCAAATCCAATAGGTTTTTTTAATGACCCTTAACAACTAAACAAGGTGGCTATTCATTCACTTGTAATTATTTGGTTTCTTATTTATAGTGTTAAATCTTAGCCTGGTGTTAAATCTTAGCCTCTTTACAGATAACGTCTTTCTTCAGTTAGTATCACTAAGTACTAATGCTTTCTTCTAAAAACTTAGAGTTCAATTTCTAAAGCAAAATCTTGATTGATGACTAAGGATACCATATTCATGATTTGCATTCTTATCTAAAGATCTTTAGTTAGCCATACCTTGTAGGCTAGTATTTTTCTTACTATATTGGTAATGCATTAAATCAATTTATTGGGTTATCACCAGACTTTTATTTAAATTAAATTGAATAACAGAAAATATCATATTATGTCAAATGTAGCAGCTTTTGAGTCTTGTGTTTGTTTCTGTGTATGTGTGTGTGTGTGTGTGTGTGTGTGTGCGCGCGTATGTATGCATGTATGTACATGTTTGTACTGGGTCAGAGTCAAAATGGCTTAAAAGTTACTGTTGTGAACATTTCTTCAATTACACATATGATACACTCAATATTCAAACACCTTCTGAAAGTGAGCATTTTCATTCTCATTTCAGAAAAGAGGAAAGTAAGGTTCAGAGAAAGTAAGCAACTTCGCAACATCACAGCTAAGCAAGTTGCAAAGGCGAGTTTCTACATCAAGTCTACCAGATACCAAAACATGTGTTCTTAAGTAGTGGTTAGGCCCTTTCCTTAGGTTCAAGTCAATTCCCCTGTGCCTTAGTTTCCTTATCTGTCCAAAGGGGGAAACCCCTGACTTCTACCACCCTTAAATAGTTGTGTTTATACAAGATATTGATAAAAATATGTATCATAAAAATACAAGTTACAAATATAAATTGCAATTTGAATGTCTTTGGGTATACAGTCAAGCAAAGTCCAACTTCCTATGACCTTGTAACAGGCCTACTTATACCTCTTGTTCTCTGCTTAGAGCCAACACAACAGGCATTTATATGTGCAATCCCTGGACCAGAGGCTGGAAGCTTATGAAACAATAAATAGACTTTCAAGAGAAAAGGTAAAAGTTCATTAGAAAGTGTTCTTATATAGATTTTTTTTTTTTTTTTTTGTCAATAGCCTACAGAAATGGTCCAGGTTTCCTCCTCTGGAAATTCAGGATAGTTTCTGGACTTTTGGTGAGTATTTAATAAAGAAACATGACAGCACCTCGCAAATTCTAAAAGGCAGATGGAATGTAAAGTACTATTTTAACGAACATATTTTGCAAAAGTTTAAGCATCACATCAAAGAAATAAACTTAGACACACAGACCCCACCATTCTTTTACACTCCAAATGTTAAAGCACCTTGTTTATTCACTTTGGCATACATCTCAAACTTATGAGCCATTTGTTTAAAATGTAAATTCTGTTGTATTTTTAAAAATTAACACTCTGGACAAACAGAATTCTCCTGGACAGGACCAAAATGAGGCTATTTGCAAATGGCTGAAGAAATGAGTTATTTATTGGGTACCCACTAAGTGGTGGGCACTAGGCCTAGACTCTTCCAATGACATGCTCACCTGGTAGGAGCCCCCTGTGTCCTTTCTTCAATTAGTACTTTGTTGCTGTTGTTTTACCCTACTTCCTAGACTGAGCCATCTGAGCTTAGGGACTTGCCTATTATCTTTTCCTTCTGAGTGGGCAGTAGACTTGTAAGATACTCCTGTTAGATTCATGTTGTTTTTAGCCACTTTTGTTATGGTTTGTGGTAATTTATTAAAGAGGCCATTGGAAACTAATATAATGTTTTCCCACCTTCCAGTAGAATGGAAATATTATGAAGACAGGGATTAGTGTCTGGCATGGAATGAAAATCATAAGAGGCATTCAAAATGGTTTGTTGAGGCAGTAAGTGATATGAGTATATGAATAATGGGGTTGTCTATGCCTTCCACAGCAGACTGAGAGAGGCTTGAGGGCAAGGATCATACCTTATTGCTATCCAATATCTAATGCCATGCTTCTCTGTCACACAGCTGTCAACTGGACTCAGTGAATTGAAGGAAGTAGCACTGCACTTGTCAAACTGATCAATCTGGAGGTAGGTGATCAAGTCACGGTTAAATGTGTTTCATATGTATATAGCATTTTATTTTTTATTTTTTAATTTAATTTTATTGTTGTTTTATTACATCCATCACCTTTTTGCTTCCCTTTGTCCCCTTCCTCACTCCCCTACTACACCCTAAAGTCAATCCCACCTGTCCATGTCCATGGTTCTTCCATACTAGTTCCTTGACTTAACTGCTCCTCTTCTTTGCCTCCTCCTCTCCTCTCCCCCCTCCTTCCTCCCCTCTGCCCACTGGAGATCTATTCATTGTATTCATGTATCTGGTTCTGTTTTGATTATTTGTTTGTTTTGTTCATTATTGTCCTGAAATGGGTGAGATCATATGGTATTTGTCTTTCACTGACTGGCTTATTTCACTAAGCATAATACTTTCTAGTTCCATCCATGTTGTTGCAAAGGTTAGTAGTTCCTTCTTTCTTTCTGCTGTGTAGTATGTAGTCTTTTAAAGAAAAACTGGACTTTGTGGACCTTGAGTAGAGCAGGTATGTGGGGCTTTCTGTTTTTCCATATCTGGCTGAAAGCTCTCAGCATGAAGCTAAGAGTAAAGGAGTCCAGTTGTAAATGAAAAGATATGCACATTTTTTATCCTCATTCCATTTCCAAGTTGAGTCTCTAATAAAAGGATCCAGAGTCTCCTCATGACCCAAAACTCCTATGCATGAAGCAGTAAGAGCCTAAAGAGGTTAGAAGGGTTGGGGAAGCCTTAAACCTCAGTCATCAGCTTCCCCAGGAACACAGGGCTCTGTTGGCTGTGCCCACCTCACGTGCAGAAGCGGCTTCCCACAATGCAGTTTGGCTTCTGTGCTCCATGGATTAGCTAGGGCCGATTAGGTAACCAATTTATGTTCTCAGAGCTGTTTAAAGGCATGCTGTGTCTGCATGATAGATGGCTCTGGCTTCCTGTGAACCATATTCCTTCCCTAGGATTTCTTTTCCCCTCTCAAAAATAAATATAAAAAGGGGTCCAAAATAATCCTGCAAGGAAAATGGGAAATTCAATTTTTTGTAGCTAATTATAATGAAGTCATACAACCCAGATGGCATGAATAATTCTCCCTACGAGAGGGATGATAGAGATGTGGGTCACAGGCCTGCCCCCTGGAAGGCAGGGCAGCACAGTGGAAAACACATGCATCTTGGGGCCAGATAGGCCTCAGTCCACATTCCAGATGGGCAGCTATTAGCCCCGCAGTCGTGAACAAGTCACCTTTCCTCTCTGTTCTTCAATCTTGAAAAATGGAGATATAATGTTTCACTTTCAGGTGGATGTGAAGTTTTGAAATGCATGCACCAATAACCTGCACATTCGTGGCCCTAATTTGGAGTTAAAAGCTTGGATTTCTGCAGGAGCCTGGCAGGTAGCATAATAGAGACACTAGGCAGGTGGGCTCTGTAATGAACTGGCAAGCATGTGCCCCATCTAAAGGGGCAGCTGCTGCTAGTTTCCTCCAGCTGGGGGTGACCATGTGGAAACAAGCTGGACGTACCAGAGCTGCCAACTTTTCAACAGAAGCAAGAATTTTAAATTATTTGTTTGTTTTTTAAAAGATTTTATTATTTTTAGTGAG
Organism: Noctilio leporinus; assembly: GCA_004026585.1. Classification (NCBI taxonomy): domain Eukaryota; kingdom Metazoa; phylum Chordata; class Mammalia; order Chiroptera; family Noctilionidae; genus Noctilio; species Noctilio leporinus. The sequence goes on along the minus strand of PVIW01003854.1, from coordinate 63,859 downwards.
AAGGGCAGGGAGGGAGCAAGAAAGGGAGAGAATCATCTATGAAAAAAAAAATTTGTAAAGATTGCATTCATTATTTTCAGAGAGAAAGGCAAGGAAGGAGGAAGAAAGGGAGAGAAACATCAATGTATGGTTGCCTTTCACCTGCCTCCGGCTGGAGGCCTGGCTGGAGACCTGGCTTGCAACCTGGTTATGTGCCCTGACTAGGGAATCGAACCAGCAACCTTTGGGTTCACAGGTTGCCACCAATCCACTGAGCCACACCAGTCAGGAGAATTAAAAAAAAAATTTTAAATATGAAATCTCTTAAGTTTAAATTTTTTTAAATTTAAATTACTGATTAGGTCAAACAACATCTATGAAGAGAATCTAGCTTATGGATGATTTCTGCTCTAGATAAATGGGCATTACTATTGTAATTTGAGGAAAACTTTTAGAAACAGAAAATGCCATACTGTCGTAAGTGCTTTCAGGATGAAGTATCATTTAATAATACTGACTTCTGATGAAGTTTTCACCGACTTGTGGGAAAACAACAAAACAACAACAACAAAAGAGTTTATCTTTTTCACCAAAAGCTAAATTCACTCCATTGAAAACATTTTTAAAGTTCTTTTTATTTCTTTTTGTAATAAAGCCTTTCATTATGAGATAATTATGATGGTGAACAATAAGTTATTTTTCAAGTCCTCTGTAGGAAAAATTAGAAGTTTGGTAACACCATTGGATTCCTCCCCCCTGCCCGCCCCCGGCCCCGACCTTTTTTTTTTTAAGATTTTATTTATTATTTTTAGAGAGAGAGGAAAGGAGAGAGGCAGAGAGGGAGAGAGACATCAATGTATGGTTGCCTTTCACCTGCCTCCAGCTACAGACCTGGCTGGAGACCTGGCTTGCAACCTGGTTATGTTGCCCTGGCTGGTAATCGAACCAGCAACCTTGGGGTTCACAGGCTGGTGCCTTAGCCACTGTGCCACCAGCAAGGGCTGATTCTCTTCCTTTTAAAAATTAGTTTTACTATGTGTGTGTGTGTGTGTGTGTGTGTGTTTATGTGTGTGTTTGTTTTTGTTTTGTTTTAAATCCTAATAATCACTGGTATGGAGCATTTCTACTAATGTGAATTTTGTCACATGAGTTGAGCCCATATTATGAAGGTTGTTGGTTGCTCCTCATTATCCATTTCCCCTTCTTCCTTACTAAGAGAATATCCCACTAGGCACAGGATCACCAAGAATAAAGACTGCATTTTACAGCTTTCTTGTAGCAAGGTGGCCAAGTGTCTTAGTTATGGTTAACAATAAGCAGAAGTATGCTAAGACAGTTTCTTGAAACTTCCCTCAAAAAATAACTAGCATGCACCTTTTGCCTTTCTCCCCTCCTATCTTCCTCCTGCTCCTTGGAACGTGGCTATAGAGACTACAGAGCCATCTTGGTGACAGAGCAAGAGGCCAAAAGCAGCCTGCATCCCTGGGGTGTACACAGAAAAGAATCGCCAACTTGGTTCTGTGGATTGTTGACTTCAGCCTTTTCTATGAGAAAAAGAGCCTTCTATCTTTTATCTTGGTGAAATCACTCTTATTATAGATCCCTCTTACTTGTAGCTGCACCTAATCCCTACCGATATACTTGGGGAATGTTTCTAATTCGGTTCTTTCATTTGTACCAAATACTTGTTTTGGATTCATTTCTCATGTTAACCAGAAAGGGAAATCAAAATTGAGTCAAAGAAAAATGATTATTGGGATATTATTGGGTTTAAAAATAATCTCCAAGCAACCTTCAGTGATTTGCAAACATACTTCTCAAGCTTTAGCAATTGAAAAGCATGTAAGGGATCTACAATGGAACCACCGTTGCTTCAGATCATCTGCTATGCTACTGTTGGCACATATTGGCATCCCTAATTGTAAGCTTAAAAGTTTACACAAATGGATCCATACTGAGATTATAAGAGTGTGTATGTCAAAATCTCTAAAAATGCACCCTGGCTGGTGGCACAGTGGATAAGGCATCAGCCTGTGAACCCAAAGGTTGCTGGTTTGATTCCCAGTCAGAGCACATAACCAGGTTGCAAGCCAGGTCTCCAGCCAGGTCTGTAGCTAGAGGCAGGTGAAAGGCAACCATACATTGATGTTTCTCTCCCTCTGTGCCTCCTTTCCTTCCCCTCTCTCTAAAAATAATAAATAAAATATTTCTTAAAAATCTCTAAAAACACAAATAACTTGACATGACACATCATGTTTCTACAGGCAATTCCCAGGGAAATATTATCATCATTGCTGCTGATCTTTGAGGGCTGAACTATTGATACAGGACTATAAATGCCCTCAGATGATCTGTAATGGTACTTATTGTGACTGTCTACAGGTGACTATGGAAATAATGTAAGCGTTAAGTTTCTTGAGGGAAGCATTTTATTCCTACTATCTGCTCCATGTTCTTACTTTGCACCACTCTCCCTTGCTCACTAGCCATTTTCTGGATACCCTGACACATCTTTTGTTCCTCAATTATGTCAGGCTCATTTTTGCCTTGGGGTCTTTGTCTAGACGGCTCCTTTCTCACACCTTCTCCTGAGCGATTCTTTCTCACAATTCAGATCTCAGTTCAAATGTTACTTTCTCAGAGAAACCTTGTCCTTGGCCTATGAATTTTCCTCAGTCATGCTCATGGCATGCAACACCACCTGAAATTATTTATTAGTTTCCAGTATATTGACTGTCTTTATTATACTTAGAATGAGGGCAGGGACCTTGTCAGTTTTATTCACCTGGTTTCTCCACAACATGGTCTAACATACAGTGAGCATTCAATAGATAGATAAGTGGATGACTATTGAACATGGCCTAATTACCACAGGCAATCTGTAGGATTCTATAAGAAATCTATAATGTTCTATCAGGACTTAAAGGAAATCCATGATGGCAGCACAGGTGTTACAGATAATCTATGGGCACCTATAATTCACTTGCTCTGAAAGCAAGTGAATGTTTATTTTTAAAGATTATTTTTAAAGGGACTACCATACCCTGTAAATAATCTGTGATGTACCTACCATTCCAGATGTTATGAGATGGGCCTAAGGAGTATTTATAGCTATTCGGTAGAGGAGGAAGGAAAGGGATTTCACTGACTACCACAGCAGAAGCATGAGTAAGACTGGTGGTGGCAAGGGAAAGCCTGGCAGATGAGTGGAAGTATTTGGGCAGATTGCGGAGGAAGGGCTCTGCACACCAGATTCCTCACCCCTGTACATCAGAGTTCTCTCTGTACGGCAGATTCCTCACCTGTAAAATGAACTGGCTATCCTATACTGAGGATGCTAACTAGCTGGTGCACCATTATTCTCTCATTCTGTGTCAGTAGTGGACATTCTTGATGCCCTGCCCAGACCCCCTTCACAGGACTGGTAGAGCCACCTCCCAGCTGCTGTTAGTGTTGGCTGTGCGTGACTCCAGCTGCTCCTGTTTCCCAAAAATAGCCCTCTGCCAGGAAGTTGTGCACCACCCTGCTGGCCACAGCCAATGACTGACCTTCGGCATATGAAAGGTCAGTCCCCCTGATCCCAGTTCATGCCCCAGTGGACAAGCTGGTCCTCAGCTGATCCTACACCTTTGCTCTGCTTTCTCACCCAGAGCTCCTTCCTATTTTCCTCTCTCCCCTTCTCCTGAGAGCCCTTCCCCAATAAATCATTTCCACAAGAATCCCTATCTCAAACTTCTATGGAACCTAAACTAAGACCAATCCCTTGACACACATTACTAAATTGATCACACTATTCTTCCCCTATAAGTTCAGATTCAGTCATAAGTGTCCCCACAGCAGTTCAAGCCGCGCTTCCAATCCATTGCTATTGGCATTAGAGAGACAACCTGTTTGCTCTCCCCAAGCTGGAATATCTCGAAGGTCCCCTCCTTTGCTGATATGTTTTTAAAATGACATGTTTTAGGTGACTTGAACTTGTGTTGTGACTCAGGGTGGGGAAGCAGAGAGTCAGAGGTACTCATATTGGAGAAATTTCAAAGTCTAGTTTCCCCAGTATTCAACTTCTATGCTTATTTACTTTGCTCATGAATGATCTCCCACCATGAGAGATCAGGAACCTGATTCTATCTCCCAGCACAAAACTGGGCACTGGACACTCAGGACAGGCTCTCTAAACAAGTTCTCGTTTCACCCAGGAAATCACTTCCTGCTGATTAGACACAGGGGATATGAGTGTGACACTGGCAGCTGAGACTCAGAGAGGGCCAATGGAAGGATTTGGGGCCATTGGAACAAATGACTCCAGGGAAGAGATTGTCTTCCTGAGGGAAGAGGAAAAAATCCACACCCCTTGCAGAACCCACTGAAATGGGGAAAGATACCACACTAAAGCGGTAGCAGACTCTCTGGGAAGACTACCCCAGGGTTGGCTGAGAAATGTTTCAGTAATGGAGAGGCAAGAAAGCGGCCCCTGCGGACACCGGTGCTTTGCTTCTCCTGCGAGAGGAAGTGGTCTGCAGCTGTCACGTGGGGACGGAGGGCTGGGTTGGTGGGACCAGGTGATGGAGGTGGCTGAGGAATGGCAGCAGGGTGCCTTCTAGAGTTAATATTTAGTGGAATAGTAACAGCTCTTTCACGGATAATAGCATTATTCACTTTAGTTGCAGGATTGACAATACTTGTACACACATGTGTATATTTATTTTTTAAACAGAAGAGGTAGCTCAGCAGAATGGGTAAGAGTTTAGATTAGCTTATAAAGACAGAATGAGTTCCAATTGCGGCTCCACAACAACTGTGTGACCTGAGGCAAATGACTTCACTTCTCTGTGCTATGATTCTAGCGTCCTTTAAGTGAGAATCACAATACTGCCTCACGTTACAGAGCTGTTGTGAGAACTAAATGAGCTAGCCTTTGTAAATCACAGATAGGGTGTCTGCTAAACAAACATGTTCCTGTTATCATATGTCATTTAAAACACTGGGGCATACTGATTCATTTAATGCAGGACTCCTCAGAAACAAAAGCATTAATATCCCTTCGGGCAGGAATATGGCCTCTAACAGTTTCAGAGCCTTTTTTTCATGGAACATCCTGCAGGACAAGCATCTCTGAAATAGTTAGCAAAGCCCTGGTTTAAAGGGATGGTCCCATGAGGTGGTGAATGAAGGCAGCGGCATCACTTTTACTCAGTATTTGGCTTGTGCCACTGCTGTGCTAGGAGCATTACTCACCTTATTTTTATTATTATTATTTTTGTCTAACTTCAGCCTTATGAAGCTATTAAGCCCCCATTTTATAGAGAAAGAATCAGAGCTTTAGAGAGATGAAGTAACTTGGTCAAAATCTCTCATGAAGTTGCCCTGGCCCAGTTGCCCTGGGCCTCGTCAGTTGGAGTGTTAGCCCACACACCAGAAGGTCACAGGTTCAATTTCCAGTTAGGGAACTTACAATACCTAGGTTGTGGGTTCGTTTGATCCCTAGTTAGGACATGTACGGGAGGCAGCCGGTCAATGTTTTTCTCACATCGACATTTCTCTCTCTAAAACTAATAAATATATTCTCAGGTGATGATTTAAAAAGAAGTCTCATGATGCATTTCATACTAACGGGATGATCCTGGTTTTGTCAGGTTGCCAAGCTCCCTCCTTAGAGGATGGAGGTCAGGGAGAACTTCAAGAAGACGAGGAGAGACCCAGAGCTGGGCCCAGGGCAGAGTGGGATTCTGACCTTCTGACCAAAGTTTAGGAATGAGCACAGTTCACCCTGAGACACGGTGCAGGGGAGCCAGACTGCCAGACATCCTCATGGCAAATGAGGGCTGAGCTGGTGAACAGGACAACGGCTGGGAAGTTGCAGGTCCCAGAATCCTTCTGTTCACTTTATTACTATCTGCTTCCAACAAAGACCAGTGGCGATTTCCTTAAAATCAGGTTTGTGGATGTGTCTTTAAGGTTATTAATAAAGGGGCTGCAGGGGAATTTGTTCCTCTGTCCCGTGCCATGTGAAACAGCCCCAGCGGAGAGCCAGGTGCCAAGTCTGGAAAGGAATCTGGGCTTTTCACACGAGGCCCTTCAGTGCTACACAGGTGATGAGTCTGCGAGGCCCAAGCCATTCTCTTATACAGAAATACGGGGTGAGAGAGGGTGGCCTCCTTCACTCAGCTGATATTTGCAGGGTTGAACAAGAATGACAGGTCCCTACCTTCCAGGCTTATTTCCTGGATGCCATGAAAAATGTTAGTTTTTTTATGAGGTTAATGCTCCAAAATACTTATCCAACAAATGACTAATGATTTAGTGAATGCAGCTTTTCAAATACCCACTGAGAAAGAAATGGGCCCCATAAGGGGGTAGCCACCCAAATGCATATGTCAGTAGAGCCAGAGAGTGACAGCGAGGGGAAGGGAATGGACTAAAAGGGCTCCGAGCCTGCGGAGCTTGGAAAGGAGTTGCAAAGTGGGTGAGGTTTATTGCAGTCACCATTCCTCCTCAACCCTATCCCTGCTAAGCCACTTGCATCTTAAGTTTTGGAATCCCCCTTTTCTCCTCCTGGAATTTTTTATGGAGAGAACTAGAGGAGCTTTGTCCATCAGGCCAGGGACAAGGTCCAAGCTTTGCCACTGAACAGGGTGGTCTTATGCATTCTCTTACACTGAGTCATAGTTTCCTCCTCTGTACACTGGAGATAATAATAGAGCCTCCCCAGGTGTGTTGTGGGAATGAAATGCTTACCCCCCACCCAGCCCATGGCGCAGGGCAAGGTGCAGCAGCCCCCCGCAGGTGCGTCTCCTGTCCTCGTGCCTGCCTGTTGGACGTGCAGCAGCCGGAGCAGGCTACAGGGCTGCGGAGACAGAGGGAGAGAGCCAGGCAGGCGGGGACGAGAGGACAAGGCAACAGCTGCAAAGACACAGGCTCTTGGTCTCGAAACAGGGGCAATAAGCAGGTGCACCTACAGCTCTGTCATGAGTGTCAGCAGAAGGCAGAGCTCTTGTTCACATTGCCTTCTGCTCCACATTGCTGCTTCCTCACTGACCAGACACCGTGCAGGCTGTCCTAGTTTCTCATACCCACCTCCTGCTGCAGGTTCAAAGGCTTAGTCATGTGTGTGCATGTGTGCCCATGTGTATGTGAGAGAGAGAATCCTTGTGCATACGTATGCATGTGTGAAAGAACATGCTTGAGCTTGAGCCTGGGTGTGCATGTGTGTGTGTGTGTGTGTGTGTGTGTGTGTACATGTGTGTGTCTTGAGAGGGGGAGGACTGACATGAAAAAAATGAAATAAACGTTCTTTCTTTGACCTGACAAGTTTATTTCCCTTGTGAGACTGCCTGACAGTCTGGCAGTAGTCTCTTGCTTAAAAAGCACTCCCTGCCCCACCATTCCGTTTTTTTTTTTTTTTTTTTCTTTTTAAACATTTCTGAATAAGGGTAGGGCTTATTCAGGGATTCCAACTTCTGCTGAGAGTTGGGGGAAAGTGAGGTTCTCCCCAGGATGGTTCATCTGAGGACCCCAGACAGAGGCAGACTAGGCAGATCCACATCCCCTTCATGGAAGGTTCGTGTGTGAGCAATCTTGGGATACTCCCATGACTGGCATGGGGCCTGGCACTGGTAGGCACTCAGTATACACTTATTAAACAGAGAATCGTTGCATTGTTTTGGTATTATTTGAGAATCTTGCTGCTCATGGTGACTGACTTGCCTCAGAAGGCACTAACAAAACCATTTTCCAAAATAGCAGCGCTTCCCTCATGTGTACAATTTCATTGCCAAGTTCACAGCTGGACACATAGCAGGTCCTCAAACATTTTTTCAATGTTTCCTGAACTACCCAGTTGCTTGACCAAATTCAGTCTTCTGAATGCTTTTCTTGAGCTATTTGGGAATAAAAACATAGACTTCATCTGTCCAAGTAACCCGCATGTGTGAAGCAACATGTGATAAGAAGTAAGAGATTTGGCAGGCAGATACTCATACTCAAGTATTTTTTTTAAATGCAACAAAAACAAACAAACAGAACAAAGGTGTATGTGTATAATCAGTTTTAGAAATAATTCTTCTGTATTTTTAAAAATTTACTGACATAAGAGGGAGAGAGAGGAAAGGTGAAGAGAGGATGAGAGGAGAGAGAGAGCGACATCAGTTTGTTGTTCCACTTTTTAAGGCATGCACTGGTTGCTTCTTGTATGTGCCCTGACTGGGGCTCAAACCTTGGTGTATCAGGATGACACTCTAACTGTCTGAGCTACCCAGCCAGGGCCTTCTTTTATCTTTCATTATAAAATTTTAGGTTATTAAATCTTTCTACTAAATAGGAGAAAGCAGCTGTCATTGAAAGGAGGTAGGGACTTTTAACCTTTGGTTTGAAATTAAATAAATGAAGGTAACTGTATAAGATATAACCATCTTCCCCAACTTTAAATGCACACTGAAAGCCTTAGGGTCTAAACAAAGGCAGAGGAGTGGGGTGCAGATGTGGATTTAAATCCAGGCTGCACTATTAGATGTGTGTCTGGATGAAATACTAAACTTTGATGAGCTTGTATTTTCTCCTGTGTCAATTGGGGAAATAATAACTAACTTCATGGTAAGGTGTGGAATGTTTTCTATGCTAGGTATTTATCACATATTATTTCATTTAACCCTTACAACAACAAATCTGTGTAGATTTGTATAATGAATGAGGGAATGAGACTTAGAGAGGTTAAGGAACTTGGCCAAGACCACACAGCTAAGGTCTGCTAGATTCTGAACTTGAATGTGGGCTACCTAATTCCAAAGCTGATATTTTTAATCATTTGCTGCTCCATTGCAGTCCTTGTGCAATTTTGAGGACTAGATGAAATGTCCTCTGTGGTGGGTATAATAATGCCTACTAAGCACATAGACAGTGCTTATATATACTTCTTAACCACCCCTCTTTGGGCTGTTTGTTAGATGTTTCCACATGATGTGAAATGGTAGAATGACTCTCCCCTGCAGTACCTCACAGTCCTGAAAACAGCACACAGGGGCTGAATAAATGACTGTTGTTATTCTGAGGACCTTCACTATAGAGCCCAGTGGTCTGAGGCCTTGGGAATTACTCAAGGTCTTTCTAAGGCCACCCTAGGGTTGTGCTGCCCCAAATTTGAAATTAACCCTTGTTTCCAGTCTGAATAAGCAAGGTTTTTAAATAATAAGGCAGGATGATTTATGTAAGGGCCATTTATCTTCATAAGAAATTTATTAAACAATCATCGCTGCTTTTTTCCCTTGGTATTTGTCATTGGCGATGTGGTCATTGGTGTTTGAAGCCCATGCTGGCATGCCATCAAATGAGTCTGCAGTTCTGACCATGAGAAGCCAGCTTGGAAGCTGGGAGCCAGAGGAGCCAAAGAAAAGCAGGAAGGCCCAGGCCACAGGCAGTGAGATCTTTCCATAGAAGAAGTGTCCCAAGGCTTAGGGGTCTCCAGGTTAACTCCTACCCCTCTGTCTTTTCTTCAACATCAAGATATGAAGGTCTCTGCTGAATTTGGTGATGTCCTTAGACAAGCACAGGTTAAATACACACACCAGGATAGTGGCTAACACTTCATTACCTGGCATTAATTACCATCACCTCCAACGGCAATTAATAACAATTAAGGGTCTTGTAATAACATGAGCACTGTGTGTAGCTACTTTAGAAGCTGCAGGAAAGTAGAATGGATGATTCTGGAATACCCTGCATGGGAGAATTAATGGTATTATCTTAACATAAGAGTTTGAAAGATGTTGTCAGGCTCTGTAAACTGAGTAGCACCTGCCGCAGGTCACATACATTACGGTCTGCCCAGACAGAGGTAGGGAATTGACACCTGTGAATAAACCAAGCCCACAGACAGGCTTTCTGGGCTGGGAGGCGTCTTCAAGTAGCCAGAGTTTGAATGCCCTTAGGCTTGACCCACATTCTCCAGGCTCAGTATGTTCCTGAGCCTGTTGTCTTGTTATACTTGTCTGTGCCCTGAAGTCATATCCATCTCGGTGTCTCTGCTCTGGGGAAGAAAGAGTCCAGGAGGGGTCTGATACACGGAGCTTCCTTCACAGGTCTATTGTGAGGAATGAGATAATTGCTGTGATTCACTTACATAGGCACATAGCAAGCATTCCACAAAGTTAAATTTTTAAAACGATTTCCAAAAATGAAATGGAAAGAAAAATAAAAAGGTCCTCTTCTCTGGTGAGGCAGGCTATGGTGCCATTCAGCTTTCCTACATTATTATGGAGTTTGGATAAGTGGGAAGGCAACCTGGGAGCTGCTTAACCTACTGGGGGCTCAGTCCCCTCAGGGGTCAAAGGCCATACGTTTGCAAATACTCACCTTGAGCAGGTGTGCTGACAGAGTAAAATAAAAGGCTAAGTTTAATAAAGGGCAGCAACTTTCTCTCTTTCTCTTTTCAGAGTCTGAAGCCAGTGAATCAACCAGTCTCAGCTTTGGTTAATTGTGACACAGGCTGTCAGTCTTTGTCCTACTAGGAGCAACATTTTGGTTCCCAAGTTGACATTAGGATGAAAATCAACTTGGCCACTTCACAGCTCTTCGACTTTTCCTAGTGGCTTAAACCCTGGAAGCCTAGTTGCCACAGAGGTGAAATGAGGATGACAGGAGGAACACGTTGCAGCCGAGTGTTCTCCACCGGTCAAGGTGTGCAAAGCTTTCACGAAATGCTCCATGTGGTGTCTGACGGGTACCAGGTTTATGAGGGAGACTGTTTGGTAAAATACATGTCTCATCACGAGCTAATATAATATTGTACATCGCTGTAACGGAAAAATAGTTTTTCTAAAGGACATGATCCACGTATAGCAATTGCTACAATGGTTGTACCCAGCTTGAAACGAAAAGGCCTCTCTTCACTGAAGAACATGCTTAACTGTGTATTTATTATTGCATCCCTTTGGCGAATTGAATTTGAAACGGTAATTTTTACTCACTTTTTAAAACTAAAACTTAGACAAAATAACACGGTGTATTTAAATGATGTTGTAACCTTATGAAATCAAGACACTCTCCAGAAAGCTGCAATAACAAGAACATATCCGTTTCCAACAACAACTCAAAAAAAGAAAAAGAAAAAAAAAAAAAAAAAACCCTTTTAAATTAGAGCTAAGTTCGTTAAGATCCATCATTCTAAAACTTCCATGGGAGTTTTCATACATATAATTACTGGCAGAAACTATTCTCTGGAACAAAATATTGTTGTGACAGCAGAAAATGCTTTCTTTAATGAATTGCCAGTTTTCTAAGGTTAAATGTGTGGTTGATAGCATTTTCATTTTTTAGAAGATTTTTCTACTTATCTTGAGAAACTATGGAGATCACAAAAAATCTAAATATAATTGAATATAAATGTATTCAAATAATTATAGAATGAAAAATGGACAGGTCAAAGCCTGCCACATGTGTTTAAGATAAATGGCAGGAAGGCAGGTGCTTTTGCCTGAAGAAGGTAGGTCTGCTGGGCCCAGCAGCAGCGGAAGCCAGACGATCCAGGGTGGACAGTAGACAGACAGTGTTCACTTTCAACCAGCAACCTTTCTCTTATCATCCCATTCTCTCTTCTTGAAACACAGATATTCCCCCCAGTCCACGGTTCAGTATTATGGGGGAAGGAGATAACAGAGCTTTTAAGGTACTTTGCATATCGATGGCAAGCATATCTATAGCATGATAACCCCTGTGTCACTGCCCCATGGCACAAGGTGTGTGAGACTTTCAGGATTTAAAATGAAGGGCCGGTAGACTTGAGGGAAGGATTGTGTTTGAGAAGCTGAATGGAAGTGTGTGCTGTGATGTAGGAACTTGTAGCAGCCATGTGAGAAGCAACAAGAAGTTACACAGTTTATGAGCACAATTTGGCCATGCAGCCTGGGCGAGTAAGAAAGCAGGCAAGATTTCTCAAAGATCTCCTATCAATGAAGAAGCATAAGTAGGAGTCGAACCCAAGTCTGACTCTGCAGCCCATGCTTGAAACCCCTGTGTGCCTAGCTTTTCCTCTCCTAGTGGATCCCCCACTCCTTGCACTGTGTTTGGCTACTCGGGTAGAAAAAGATGCTACGTACTTAGCTTCAGGATCCAGTTCAGTTGTTACCTTCCCAGTGAGGCACTACAGCTCCTCTTAGAATTGTGCCTCCTGAGGACACCACAGCTGAGGATAAAGTGAAAGGAACACCTGATTGGATTGAGATGATTTGGAACTGAGTCCCAACTCTGCCTAATGTAAGCTGTGTGACCTTGAGCAAGTCTCTCTGAGCTTCAGGTCCCTCGTTTACATAAGGGAATAATAGCTCTCATTTGGCTTAATATTCCAGGGATGTTTTAAGATCAAAGTCAATGAGTTGACGTGGAAGGAGCATTTATAAAGTATAACATGCCACACAAGTGTTTACTACGATTTTAAGAGGTCAGGTTGAAGTCAAAGTTGGAAGACACAAAGAAAAGGGCAGTTCAGATATGGACAGAATGTGGCAGATCCTATGGCAACTTTAAGTGGGTGCCTCCCCACCCTTTCCTGGCCCATCAATCATTCTTTCACGAACTAGTAAATTCCTTGACTCACCTTCATTAAATATCGGTCACTCAACATCAGGTGCTAAACTCTGAATGTACTAAAATGTGTAAGATATGATCCAATCTCTTTCCCTAAGAACTTCATCAGCTATTGTGGAGGTAGACAGGGAAAGTGAAAATTGTTATAAACACCATATAAATACATGGTTATATATGAGCTTTCTGGTAGTAACTCAAAAACAGGCTGCTTTACTCATCACCAAATATAGTTTCAGTGCTCACCTTTGCAATCAGTGTTTCTTATTTTAACATGTTAAACTTATTCATTATTCTATCTGATACTTTCATCAAATTAGTTTTACCAAGTTCTATTCTCATTTTCAGTTTTTGTTAAATTTCTTCAATGTTTTTCATGAATCTTTATGTTTAGAGAGTTTCAATTTTGTCTCAAAGCAATAATTATGTCTAACACTTATACTGATATTACACTTACTACATGTTCAGTACTATTTCAAAACTAAATGCACATTTACTTAATTAGCAGTCTGTTTGATCTCTCCACACATGTCTCCTTGGCATTTTTCTAGTTTCAGAGTTCTTATAGTTCTTAACAATTTCAAATCTTTGATTAAAAATACAAATGTGTAGGAAAGCATAGAATTATATAAGTAATTACATCTGCAGGAACACGTAAAATTCTTAGGAAGCGTTCCTTGCCCTTTATTGTGTTATACAAGAGTGACCATTCAATGTTATATGTTGTAGAAATGCTGAGCTCATTTTAGAAAAGATTATAGAAAATACATCAGAAACATGGGTATTTCTTATAAATGGCCAAGACCTATTGGTGCCCTGCCAAGTGTCAGTACTTATAAACAGGTGTGGCTTTCCACTGGCTGGAGAGTTCATATAAAAACCCACCTATGTATCATTACAAAAGCATACCTGGGTTCTGTGGGCACTCTAGAGGTAGGGAGGGTGGGCAGGAGATGTGACAGGTGACATACTGTCAAGGAGTTAACACAGTAAGAAGGAGAAGAAGTGAGAATGTGGGGACATTGTATTAGTTTGCTCAGGCTACCGTAACAAAATATCACAGACTGAGTAATTTAAACAACAGAAATTTATTTTTTCACAGTTCAAGGGGCTAGAAGTTCAAGGTCAAATTGCCAGCAGGTCTGGTTTTTCCTGTGGTCTCTCTCTTTGGCCTGTAGATGAACGCCTTCTCTCTGTGTCCTCACACAATCTTTTTTATCTGGGCATAGGCATCCCTGATGCCTCTGAGTCCAAATGTCCTCTTCTGATAAGGGCACCCTTCAGAACGGATTATGTCCCTCCCCTATGGCCTCATTGAACCTTGATTACATCTTTAAAATTCCTATTTCCAAATACAGTCACATTGACAGGGCTTCAACATATAAGTTTCAGGGGGACACAACTCAGCCCATCACAAACATCTTTAAAATTTGGCTCCAATATCACCCCTTCTGGGAAGCCTTCCCAGATTTTCCCAGGTGAAGTTAATTGTAGAGATTCCTATATGACACTGTTGATTCTTTATGCCACATGCTGCATTATGTTATAGTTTATCTTTTCTCCAGGCTGTACTCACCCCCTGAGCTAACTCTTAGGCTGGGGACTTGTGGCTGGGAGGCTCTTCTTTTTATCCCTATCACCCAGCCGTGGATAGGTGCCGTGGGTACAACAAGGCTATAACATGTCTGGTTAGAGACGTAGGGTGGAATGTGTGGGGGTTTCTCAGAAGAAGCAGTATCTTCAAGCCAAGTGAGCAGGAGGCTGGCAGGCTACCAAGATAAAGGGAAGATTTGACCAGGTTTAAGCCCAGGTCGAGAATCCAGGCATCCAGATATGAGATGAGGGACTGGGGTTAACAGGCAGGAGCAGGAGTGCTGTGACACTAGGCAGCAGCCGGAAGAGGCTGAATGCAGGGACCAGACAGACTGCACTCAAATCTCTGGTTTCACCCCTTATGGCTAATGGCCAAGTGCAAATCATTAACTGCTCTGAATTATAGCTGGCTTCATAGTGACATTGGATACTGTTAACTAGTTGGTAAGAGTGCCTGAGTTAAATGAAGAAACCCATGGAAAGAGCCCACTATAGGACCCTGTACATAGTGGATGATTGACAAATCATAGACATTTCTGCAACCAACCAGTGTTAGTTTTTTCACCATGCTAGCTATGCAGTCAGGGCTTAGTTCTGCACATCCCTCGAGGTTCCAAAAGCAACCTGAATTGACTTGGAAGCATTTGACCTGCCAGAGGGAGGCCTTCTGGATCCACTGTTGCAATGAGAAATTGTCATAGCATTACTAAAGTTGGGGTTTTCCTTTAAAAAATTACATTAAGCCTCCTTGGAGTTCAAATGAAATGCATTCCCATGATAATACTCAGAGCTTAATGTTCATAACATTTCCGAATAAAAAAGTCATTTCTCTGTTTACTTTGTGCTTATTAAACAGAAAAAGAGATGAAAGGAGCAAATAGAGGAAAGACAACCACGATTATTTCCAATTTCTGGAGCTGTCCCTTCCACCTGGATGCTTTGATAGCGGGTGCAACAGAGAACAAAGTCTGGGGTTACGGAAGGAGCTGAAATAAGAGGGGAAAGTCCCTCAGTTGTGTCGCGCAGATGTTTCATTTGTAAGGTAACCAACAGCCAAAGGGCCAAATATCCGGGGAACTGACTTCAGATTTAAATTGTCTTCACTTGCACAGATCTGCAGAATCCAGAGTGGGGAACAACCTTGGGAGGTCATCTGGAACCTGTGAACATTTTTAAACTCCTCATCTCTCCTTTTTTTTTTTAGACTGATGGAAGAGGAAATTTTATAACCTGCTGCAAGAGCCCCTTCTGGTGCTCAACAGCCCTCACCTCAGGAAAATGTCTCTTAGAGCCCAGCTACGTGATTATTTCTGTGGAGGAAAATGTCAATCACTTGATTCATCCGAAGAGTAGATAAAATGGAGTCCAGTTATATAAAAGGCACCTACCTGTAACTGACTAAGCAACAGTAAAAGCTAGGCTGGCTTTGGAGTCCAAAAGAACTGGGTTCAAATCTCACTGTGGGTGTCTGCAAGCTGTATGGCTTCAGGGTAATTACTTACTTCACTTGGCGGAGCATCATTTTTCTCATTTGTAAAATGAAGCCCGAACCTCAAAGCATGATGGGTACTCCGTAAAAGATGGAGTGATTTATAATGACCGAATCATATTTGGTAGACTGCACTATGTTTAAGTACTGAAATAGCCATATACTTGGCACACTTGGTAGTGTGCTACTTTAATTATTATTATTTTTTTTGAAATTCTGAAACTCAAGTTATTAATATCTGGACAGAAAGATCAATGATTCAATTATTCAAATGATATAAAAACGCAACCTGATGCAGCCAGTCTACAAGCCTAGACAGCTCTGGGCCTGTGTGAATTGCAATAAGCAGCTATATTGTGGTCTTGCAAAGCTCCTATTGAAGGAATAATTATTATTGCACTTCAAAGAATTTCTGAAAAAGCAGAATATGAATGTGACAGTATGAAAATGAATACCGGTATGCCTGTCTCAGATTTACTACATGTCTATGATGAAAATGCAGAAGATAAAGACAAATGAAGTGTTTTCTTTGGCAGGGGTTGGGGTGGGGTGGGAAATATAACTTTTTACCAACATAAAACCTGCTGTCCTTGTTGGGATGAGTGTAGGAGGAGGCATTGCTTAAACAAGAACTCCCCATAACTCTAAAATAATAGGTAAAATTGAGTAATTTTATCTTATTTTATAGGAAAATATTTAGGGTTTACAATGAAGTAGCTCCTCACCCTTTTTCTAACCATAAAAGTACCAGAAAGAGCATTTACAGCCACAAGAAAAGTTTGCACAAAAATATGTTTGCAATTCAATGATGTCACTGATGCACTTTATTTTTAACTAGCACATTTTTAGAAAGAATGAACAATATTTTCATTTTCAATTTCCATAATTGATTAGATTTTCCTATTATGTGCTTTTTGGTTATATTTTGAATGCTTATCTTAATGTATTTTATTTGCCAATAATTTATATTACAGTTACAATACCTTTTGTAAATATACATTTTCCAATGTTTATAATGTACTTACATGTATTTGTTTTTAAAGTACATTAAATATTGAGATCCTTTGAACTTCCTATTTTATAACTTCTGTACACTTTCAAAATAAAGTATAGATAGTATGTAAAGTAAGTACTGAAATAACAGAATTGCTGTCTTGCTGCAGCATTGTAATTGCCGCAGTGGAGTTAGCAACTTGAAATTATTAGGACATTGGCAGAGAAACATAACGAGGATCTGGAGGAGGAGTCAGAGGCCCAAGTGAGCCAGAACAAAGGTGTCTAGCTTTTCTTTCTCTCAGGGCTGGTACCTTCCCTGCTTGAGGTTAGCAGGATAAAAAGGCCTCTGGTAGTGTGCATCAGCAAGTATTAGCATCAGGAGAGAATCATATATATTGATCAGGGCGTTGGGACAGAGCACAACAACTATTCCACTGTGGGCTTCGGAAGGAACAGCCTGCAGTCAGTGTGTAGGATTTAGGGCGGCTAGGCACCTGTTGTGCCTAAATCCCAGGCCTGCTCTTAGGATAAAATATTAGGTTATCTCTGAAGGACTCCACATTACACGTAAGGGATTACTATAAGGGGTGATTTAATGTTGTGTTGAGCAGCTGTGGAACTTGGGGCAATTGATTTAACCTTGCTGTAACTCAGTTTCCTTATCAGTAAAACGACATTAACAATAGTGCACATTAGAATATACTCAACTAAATGTAGTTACATTATGCTCTGTTAAATAAGAGCAAAGATATCAAAATGGGGAAGGTTAGTAAGGGGATCTTCCTAAAGCAAACAATTATTCAGTAAATGTGCCTATTGTAGCCTGTTATCTGTTTCCCAGTTACAAATATTGTTCTCTACACCAGGCTCAAAGGTATATACAGTATATACCAAGCATGGCAAGAACTGAGCGCCCCAGTTAGTTCCATGCCACCGTATTTGTGGCTGTAACAAAGGAGCAAGAATTGGAACTGCTGGGTCCTTGTTCTGTAGTACTGGCTGGCTTATGAGGAGAGGACTAGCTAGGGTGCAGGGCATAGGGTTGGGGGTGGGGGGGTGTCTTGGAGAAGTGACATTTCTAATACAGCCTGCATCAAATCACCTGAAGAGCTTGTGAAAACAGGTGGAATGCCAGACTCTACCTTCAGAATCTCTGATTCAGGGGATCTGGGAGGAGTCTGAGAATTTACCTCTCTAGCCAGGTAGAGAGGATGCTGTTGGTCCCAGGCCACACTTTGGGAATCACCGGACCAATATGTGGTGGGCAAGGGAGCACCAGGGGCAGGGTACAGAGGGAGGGCTGAAGGAAGAAATCTGTTCCTGAAAAGGTGTTTGAATGGCTTTGTGCTCCAGGGGGAGGGACAAAGCGAGGAATCTAGGTGCCCTATATATTTTCGAAGGCTAGCATTGTGATGTCTTTTAATAATCTTCCTGGCTCAGCCCAACACTCTCTACTTTAAAGAAATGTCTGGTTCTCACAGTTCTAATAATATGGGCCCAGAATAGAGCCCACCAATGCAAGTCTGAAAAATAGATTCAATTATCCTTCTCCACTATTGAACCTAAGCTATGCCATTAGAGGTAGGGAGAGAGGCTGAGTGAAACACACACATTTTACCAGGCATCTCAGAAAAAGAATAGATACAAAAAAAAGCAGACCTAACCTGAAAGACACTGAACAAGGAGAAGGTGCTTAGAAAAAAAAGGGATTAGGTGGAATCACAACTGTCAATACATATCCTTAATATATGAATTGCCTTTATCAGGCAAACATTCCTATTTCACAAGCATCTATTGGGATCAGAATTGCAAGTACAAACTGAACAGCTTGTCCTGGTTGGGACACTAGGGGCTAATTTAGACCCTTAGCACCAAAGAGCCCTGGAAAGTGATCAGCTCCAGACCTAGCTCTTGGAGGGAGTCAGCCATCATTCCACAGACTCTTAGGTCAACAGGGTGTGACCTTGAGCTAGTTCACATCTCTGAGCCTCAGCTCCCTTATCTGTAAAGGGAAGATAATAGTGGCCCTTACTTTATGGTATTATTGGAAGATTTAGCATGTTATCTATAAAATGGTGTTGTGCTAAAAGTATGTGAACTCTAATAACATATAAACAAGCTCTTTGAAGTCAGATTAGGGTTCATATCTAGGCTGTCACTTCACAGCGATTAATTCCCTTGGGCTAATTATTGAACCTTTTTAAGGTGAACGTAATTGTGTTAAAATAGGGATAATAATGTCTAATCTTTTTAGGATTACTCTAAGGATTAAACAGAAGCAACTATGGCAGCATACATGTCCCTCAGCAATATTAAGCACTCAATTAATGAAATTATCAGCACGTATATGAAATCTAAGTCTTATGAATATTAGTTTGCCTCATCTGTAAAAATGGAACAAATATCTACCCCACCCTCTTTCAGGTTTAGTTTGAGGCTGAAATAAGACAATGCGTATGAAAGAAACTTCTACTTACTCATTCTTTCATTAACTAAGTATTCATCATACATCTCTTGTGGGCTCAGACTGTCCTGAGTGCCAGCAATATTACCTGCAAACAAAAAATGGATAAAATGCCTGCCCTCACAGAGCTTATATTTTTGCCACTTGAGTAGAAGAGGAAGAGAGGGATGAACAAATATATAAAGTCAGGTGACAGAAGCTTTAGAAAAAGTAAAGTGAGGTCAAGAGGATAGGACTGAGGGAGAGAGCACTTGTGCCATTTTACAAATGGTGGTCAAGGAATAAATAGCCAATAAATGGCATTTTGGCAGAGACCTGAGGGACACCAGGGGGACAGTCCAGGAGGAGGGAAGATCAGTACAATAGCTCTAGGATGGAAACATGTTGGGTATGTTCAAGGAGCTGTGAAAAGCCCTGTTTGGGTGAGGGCAGCTGAGGAAGGTGGGACCAGTATGTTATGGATCAAAGAGGAATTACAGGCAATGTGTTATGGGTGCAATTATGTTCCCCCAATTCATATGTGAAAGCCCAGCCCCCAGTTTGATGGTATTAGGACATAGGATTTCTGGGAGTAACTAAGGCTTTTCTTTTTTTTGGAGGTAATTAAGGTTAAATGAAGGCCCTTATCCAATAAAACTACTCCTCCCTCCCTCTCTCACTCTTCTTGCACAGAGAGGAAAGGCCATGAGAGGACACAGGGAGAGGGCGGCTGTCTGCAAGTTAGGATGAGAATTCTCATCAAAACCTGGATTGGTCTGGCTGGAGTGGTTCAGTGGATCGCACACTGGCCTGCAAACCAGAGTCACCGGTTTGATGCCCAGTCAGGGCACAAGCCTGGGTTGCAGGCCAGGTCCCTGGTTGGGGGCATGTGAGAGGCAACCAGTCCATGTACCTCTCACATATCAATGTTTCTCTCCCTCTCTTTCTCCCTCCTTTCCCATCTCTCTGAAAATAAACAAATAAAAAGCTAAAAAATAAATAAATCAAAGAATGTGCTGGCACCTTGATCTCGGACCTTCTAACCAATTGATGAGAAAATAAACATCTGTTGTTTAAGCCACCCAGTCTGGGGTACATTCTTACACTAGCCTGAGCCAACTAGCACGCTGCATGAGGAATTTGGGATGGCCAGCCTTTGAATGGCTTTAGGCCAGGACAGAGTATTGAAAGGACACTTAACTTTTGTATGTAAAATGTGGGGGCAAGGTTCAAAGATAAATCACGGAGGAGGTTACTACAATAATCCTGGAAAATGATAAAAGCTGCTCAGACCAGGACAAGAGCAGCAGAGAGTGTGGTGAGAAGTGGCTGAATTCTGAATAGAGTTTGAAGGTAGAACCAGCAAATAAAATGCCTGTGGAGGGGGCATGGAGTATGAAAGAAAGAGGGGGTTCAAAGGCGAATCCAGGGCTTTTGGCTGAGCACTGGGAAGACTGGAGTTGCCAATCATGAGGATGGGAGAGGTTGGGGCAGAATTAGCTGCAGTGGATAAACCACAGCTGGGGTCATGTTTCTGAAGTTTCAGTTACCTAGCAGGCGTCTGATGAAGGTGTTTGGGTATACAGGTGGGGTCAGGAGCCCTGAGTTGAGGAGAGTGGTAGGGTCAGAGATAAAAATGTGGAAATCATTAGCATATAAATGACATTTAAAGCCATGACACAGCATGATAAAATTTCTAAACATGAAAATGTGAAATATTTATAAGGATGTGCATAAATCAATTAGGGTCTTTTGTATGCTTCGGTACTCAGTGTCTTTATAGCCATTCTACTTACAGTTTTTCTTCTTTTTTTGCTCTACTTATAACATATTGTGCCATTTTAAAATGCAGGAGATACCTCCTAGCTGTCAATACTTAGCAAATAGAGTTGATTTACTCTTTCCATAGCATATTACAGGGATATATAGCCAAATCTATTATTAAGTTTGCTTATCAGCTATTCTATTCTTAACTATGTGTTCAGTACTGTGCTAACAATGGGAAACAATGAAAAAGATACATTTTGTAGCTTCAGGGAGTCATACATTTCCAGCAGAGTGTGATGAGCATGATGACAGAGATATGCACAGGGAATCATGGGGAAACAGTGCTACCTCACCTGGCTTTAGCTAGCGAAGGAGGTACCACCTGGTATGAGTTTGAGCCAAGGGTTAGTGTGTACAGGGTGTGTTCTATACACATTAACCCTTGGCTCAAGCTCATACGACCTCCTTCACTGGCTAGAGTAGGTGAAGAGGTGCTCCTTCTCTCTGTAAGAATCAATAAACATATTCTCAGGTAAGGATTTTTAAAAATTATTTTTAACGAGATAGGATGCTGGGATTTAGAAAAGGGTTAGGGGATGCAGGTTTTCAAATTCTTTATTAAGGAGTGATAAGGAATTACTTTCTACTCCTTCTGCCTTGGAGGGAGGGCAAATGTCAGGATGCACTGAATGTTTTTAAAAGAGGACGTGTTTACAAATTAGTAATTGATATGATGTCAGAGTCATTTTCAGGAAATAACTCCAGAGTGGAATATATTCGCGTGTAAAGTCATCTTTGTATATTACTGACAGAAGTAAAATATTACAAGGAACTAATCTGCAACAAAAGGAAAACCACTAAATAAATTATGGTGAATCTATCCAATAACAGTCCATTTACTCAATGGAATATTAGTCATTTAAAGTGATTGAATTAACAATACCTGGCACCATAGGAAAATACTTATGGTCTGAGAGAAAAAAAACAACCTGGCTTTTATATAAAATATAATAGTCATATAAAATATATCTATATAAAGACAGGAAGAAGTACACCCAAATGATATTGTGGTTTTTTTTTTTTTTTTTTTTTTTTTTTTTGGTCTTTCCCCTGGTTTCTAAACCATGTTATAAATGTTACTTTTCATTAATAAAAACAATACATCATGTGTGATAACTTTGTTAGAGTTAAATGAGGAGATAAAAATCAGCATTTATATTGTTTTGTTTCTATGACGTCAGTGTCTTCAGCAGCACTGGGTGAGGGGTGTGCGATCGTGGGGCTGGGACCTGGTGAGCAGGTGTGTCTTCTGCAAGGGCAGGTGAGCTCCGCTCCTCTCCAGACCCTGGACCACACAGCATCCTGCTCTCTATGCTCTCAGTTGGGATCTAGTGCAAATGCTCTCACTGGGCCGACTAGGTTTAAGCACCGGTATCTCACCTCCATCATCTGCACCACTAAAGGGAAGGCGTTATCTCTTGTTTCCTGATGCACAGGGATTAAAGCTGCAGCTCCCACTCTGGAGGAATCTGCCTAGTACCTGAATAGACCAAAGCAGGCAAGGAAGAGGTTGCTGGAAGGCCCTTGAGTTATAGGTAGGAGTCTACTGTGGGGTAAAGGAAAGAAAGGGCATTCCAGGTAGAAGACAAGAAATACAGGTGTGTGTTCATGTGTGTGTATGTGTGTGTGCACGCATGTGTGTGTTGAAAGGCAGATGGGAGGAAGCAGTCTACAGGTGAGACTGGGAAGCTAGCCTGGGCCAGATTACAAAGACCTTTGAAGCCCGCATTAAGGTACTCGTCCAATTCCATCAGGCCAAGGGGAGGCATCAGCTCATTTTCAGCACAGGAGTGGCCTTTTCATATTTGTAATTAAGTAGGATACTTAGAAATCAGGGCATTGGAGGGTCTGGAAGGAGCTAAGACTAGAAGTAGAAGACTTACAAGCCTCTTGAGAAAGGCAACTCGACCTTGAACAATGGCAATGGCAGTGGGGATTCACTCTTCCAATAAACAAATACCTTCTGAGCGTCTTCTATGAGTCAACATTGTGCTGAGCACTGGGGATATATTACAAAAGGGAAGACAGACAAGGTCCCTGCCCTCTCCAACAGAATAAAGTGTTGGAGAGGGAAGGAAATGTCTGGGTATGTTTCAGAGGCAGAATCAACAGATACTCCAGTCACTCCCTTCAGTGCTGGAATGGTAAACTCTACAAAATCCAGAAATCACACTGGATTAGCCATCTTCACCAAATCTGCAACATGCATTCTAATTGTAGCCAAAACAATGTCCTCATAAATACATTGGAAAAGGCAAGCATGAGAGGCATAGGCAATGTTTTATTGAACCTAATTTGTGAGCCATCTGGGAGCATTACCTTCAATGGGACAAATATAACTAGTGCTCCTGGCATGTGAAGTTTAACCCTCATGGTTGGAGTAGTTCCATCAAGTGCTACTGCTGACAGTGCACAGAAGCACTGGGTGGGTGGGTGGGTGGGTGGAGGCCTTTGGGCTGAAGGACTAAGTCAGAAGAACTATGTCATAAGTGTTGTAGGCTCAGTTCTGTGTTTCATTGGCTATGTGATTTAATGCATGTTACCACCTCACTGGAGACTCAAGTTACTCACCTGTCAAAAAGGAAACTGAAACAGCCAATCTCTGAGATTCCTTATAATCCTACAATGTCCTGATTCCATTTTTCCCCCCCTTAGAATTTCTAAGGAAATGGTATGCTTTTAGTTTCAAGTAGTTTTAAATTCATATTTAAATGTATTATACTAACTTATTTTTCCATAATTATTTATACTTTACCAAGTATTGCCACATACATGTTACCTCTTGCCTTTCCCAATCACCTCTGGTTCCCACTTTTACGGGTGAGTAAATTGATGTTACGTGAGCAAGAAAGGAGGGAGACACAAAAAACCAAGTCTACACAGACAAGCGGCAAAGTGAACCTTACATCAGGTTTGTAGTCCCAGAGCTGTCCTTCCACTTCTAAAACCGTGCTGCACTAACCAGAGAGCTTTGTCTCCTGTCCTGATCAATCCGTGTTTAGGATTTAACAACTGAAATAGGATATTAGGTAAGTTAAATGGGTTCAGCGCCAAAGACTCACTGCAAGAGAAGAAGGACTACATTTTATTGAACCTAATTTGTGAGCCATCTGGGAACATTACCTTCAATGGGACAAACAGAACTTGTGTCCCCAGCAAAGAGATACTGATACATAAAGACACCAGCATTAGAGGAACATTAGAGCCTTGTTAAGCACAGAAAGGTGAAAAATCAAGGGGTAAGCAAGCTCTGGATAGCTTTTTTATTGCCCCTGGTAATGCTTGCAAGAAGAGACAGACTTGCTTAAAGGAATGTGGCTAAGGCAAAATTCCTGTAGAAATTTCCTTAGGCAGAGTCATCTTGTAGCAAACTTAGACACTCCCACAATATTTAGTGCTTGGGTAGCTAAATCCTGGTAACCAGCAATCAAACTCATACTTGGTATAAATGAGTTCTACAAACTCTTAATTTGAGTCTTAATTTTCTCATTCCTAAAACAGGATCATAAGAGTTTCTTCTAAGGTTGCTAATGGACAAATTTAGCAAACTGAGGCTGGGGAGTAGAGGTGAGATAGGTGGGGTGGACTTAATTATTTGCAGAAGAGCCAGTCAGCAGAGTTTTCTGCTTTATCTAAGAGTCTTACTCCCTTTCCCACCTTTGACCAAATATTCTCATTGTTGACTTTACCTCCTTTGTTCGTTCTACTCAGCATAATCTCTGTGTCAGGCACATTGGTCTCTGATATGTACAGAATCATTCTTCTAAAAGTCTGGCTATTTGTATTTAAACCTTTGCCCCTACCTTCTTATTATCTATTATCCCTCTTTCTCCCTTTCTTTCTTTCCAAGAAATCTTTAGGGAGCACCTACTTACTTGATTCATGATTGTAGACTCTGAAGCTTAAGGGAAGAGTGGACAGATCACAGGTTTCATCCAGACAGGCCTGGGTTCAATTCTTAGTTCATCAATTACCAGCTGTAAGACTTTGAACCAACTCCTTCACCTCTCTGATCCTCTTTTTCATTATTGATGAATGTGGATAAAAACAGCTTTCTTACATGTATAGAGTGAGGTTTATCATTATTAGCATATGGGGGTGCTTAGTGATTTTTAAAACAATTCTTAAAGCTCAATACTAAAAATAAGGATACAGAAAAATAAAATAACATCAATACCCTCCCAAAACAAAACAACAGAATAAGATAAAAAAACATGATCCTCAAACCATAGGAGAATATAAAGAGTAAGAGAAAAATGTAGATAATTATAATATATCATGCTAAGTGATTTAATAAGGAACCTCCCAGTTTCCCAAAGGATGCAGACATGTCCACACAGAGGGGTTACTGTGGTCTTTACCCATGGGAATATGATTCCTAGCCTTCAGGTGCCTACACTGATGTACCTTTGCCAACCAGTGGGGGCCTAAGTTGACCAGATGTCCAAGTGGACCTCGTTATGCATTCTGATTCCGCTCTGAAATAATAAGAACCTCCCTCCAAACAATCCCCTCTATTTCAGTTCTTTATTCAGCCTTTTTGGTCTGAATTTATTATATATCCACTCCCTCCCTCAAGCTCTGATCTGCCTTTATCAATCCTAGGTGTCTCTTGGTTCAAAATCATTTTTTTCCTAACACTAAAAATAAGAATCCTCATGTTATAACTCCATCCGTTGACTGGAGATAACATTCAGCTCTTCACACAGGGCAGACCCCTCCAGCTGTGCCAAGTTAATCCTGTTCTGTTGCCTCGTTCATTTTGAATAACATACTTTTGGCAGGTGAGGTGTTATGAACATCAATATGTTAAATCTTCAGTAAAGTAATTCTCCTGGGCACTTTTTTTTCCATTTCATTTCATCCAGGATGCTGTCATGATGTCTACTGGTATCTTTAGACTTTTCCCTTGAGTTCCTTGGCGATTCATTAATAGATGCACTCATCCAACTTTTTTTTTTTTTTTTTTTGAGAACCTATCATGTGCCAGGCATTGTGCTATAGCACTCATTTGATCCTTGTGAGATAGGCAGTGTGTATGTATGTGTACTCATTTGTGGCATGGGAGTGGAGGTAAGCCAGCTATTTCTACAACTTTGGCTGTTATTTAATGATAAATGCATGCAGGAGATCAGGGTGAGGCTCAGCCATGAATGCGAATTTCAGCTGTCACCTATATCCTCCATATCTTTGTCTAGGAGCCATACATCTGTCAATTATGGAGATTTTTCTAACCAGGTTTGTGAGCTCATAATTGGTTGCCTATGTCACACTTAAGAATAGGATGTTTCTCGAGTCACATTTCCACTCACCTTTTGCTAGAGAGGACAGAGGCTCTTTTCTTTGAATGGACAGCCACATTATCCATTCATAACAATTTCATTTGTGTAGGCTTAATTTCAGCACTTGGTTGTGTCAGTTTTTAAAAGTCCCTTCATTATGGCTTTTAGTTCCTTTTTATAGCCAGCTCTATAATAGGATGTTCTACTTTCTGTATTGGCTTTTTTGTTAGTTTTAAATTTGGGTTCATATAAGATAATTTTTAGTGATCCTTTCATATTTCAGCATTTTTCCCTTTTTGGGTCAGCTCTGTCATATGTTTATAAGTATTTGGTTTATAAGACACACACACATGCATATACATGCACGCACTTTTAAAGGAACAAATATTCACTCAATTTATTCAACCTAAACCTTCAAAAAACAATTTAGTAAAAAAGTTATTATGGTAGATCCTGATTAGAAAAAGATTTTAGGCTATTACTGGTTCCTAATATTTCTTTTTATCAAAAAATAAGGGTGCACTAATTTGTTCCCATGTGATGAATTTTAAAGTTCAACATTTGATCATCGTTGGCTTTTCCCTACCCCCATAGGAGTGCATCTGAGACCAATGATGAGCAGTGTGGAACATTCAAACATAAACTGAAACTCCCTGAGAACCAATAGGAACCTTGGTTTTCACTGCTTCCCAGCTTGCTGATGTGGAGGACCCGTGGAACCAGGTTGTTTTGTCTTATGGAGTTGGACACGTACATCTAGATGAGGAGCTGGAGAAGCCAGGGAAGGACCCAGCGAAAGGGAGAGCAACTGCAGGCCCAGATGCTGATTCAAGCAGATAACATGAGTCAGCAGCTCAGCAACGTGTGACCTACAAAGTGGCTGCTGCTCCCCTTCCATCTTCTAAATATCCCAAGAATCTCCCTGTGGCCCACCTTAACTAGAAACATGCAAGAAACTGAATTATGAGCCCTGGGCAGGTGGCTCAGTCGGTTGGAGCATTGTCTCATACACCAGAAGGTTGTAGGTTTGGTCCCCAGTCAGGGTGCATGTCACATCGATGTTTCTCTCTCTCTCTCTCTAATCATAAACATATCCTCGGGTAAGGACTAAGAAACAAACAAACAAACAAAATTGAATAATATAATTCAATCTAACCAAGTGGGCACTTTACCAAGTCACTAAGCCACCTGGGAAGGATACCATATCTAGGGTGTGGTTGATTTAGAGGCTCTCCAGAGACCCAGCAGAAAAGAAGCCTTTTCATTGTTCATCACCCATTCTCCAGCCAGGGAGTACTGCCTGTGCAACCATGGCTTCAGCTGCTTTTTTTGCCACTGTCCCTAGGGACGTTCATTTACTAAGATTAACCAAAGAGTGAGAAAATCTTCCCAGTTTCTCCTTTTCTTGTTGCTAAAAATCAGCACATCTGCCTTTTGTATTTGAAGGCTTCATAATAGCTTGCGTTATTTTTTAATAATTATTTAAGATTTTATTCATTATTTTTAGACAGAAAGGCAGGCAGGGAGGAAGAAAGGTAGGGAAACATCAATGTATGTTTGCCTTTCACCTGCCTCCAGCTATAGACCTGGCTAGGGACCTGGCTGGGACCTGGCTGGAGACCTGGCTTGCAACCTGGTTTTGTGCCCTGACTGGGAATTGAACCAGCAACCCTTGGGTTCACAGGCCGGCACCTATCCACCTAGCTGCCAGCCACGGCAGCTTGTATTATTATTACAAGCAATGATTATAGCTAATGCTTTTCACTGAAAACATATGATATATCAGACCCTTTCATGTGCACTATCTCATTAAATTCTTACAACAGTCTTCTATGGAAAGTATCACTACTACTTGATTTTTACTGATGTGAAAAATGAAGCTTAAAGAGAATGATTTGCTCAATATCAGAGAGCTCTTATGTGTTGGGGCAGAGATTCAAATTTAAGACATCTAGCTTTGAAAAGCACCACCAAAAATAACAGATGAGAGGAATTACCATGTAGTTAAGAACTTTCTCAAAGTTTTTGCAGTTGAGCTCCCTAATATCTAGAATCTCCTATTTCCTTTCAAGTTGAAGCATATGTGATTCTATCAGAAGAAAGAGAAAAAGGAAAAGGGTAAAAAGAGAATCTGAGAAAATAAAAGCAAATGAGGAAGCATGAACAAGGCACCAAAGGTATGAAGTCAAGAAGGGGGAAGAAAGGGAGGAAGAACAGCAGGAAAAACTTTCCTGTCTTATTATCGTCTTATTATCCAGATGGGAAGGCATGATGATGTCTCACCTATGATGCTGTAAATGAATACAAATGAATATATAGGCAGATACATCCTATTCATACAAAAAATAAATACCCAACAGCTCAGTAATGCCAGTTGAAGACTTTCAAGCAATTTTAAAAAATAAGTTGGTTGGGGGTAAGCTAAAAACAACAACAACAACAACAACAACAACAAAGAATGGGAATACTGGTTTTAGCAATTATTCAGTCCTGGGTCCCTGGGGATGCTTTCTGGGCATTTTCAGGACAGGTCAGACCCTAGGTCCCTCTGGAGGTGGTTAATGAGAACAGGCAGGCAATCCTTCAAGTCTGCTTCCAGGAGACAATGGCACAGAAGCCTTTGAAAAATCACTGAGTGCATGCTGCTGTGCAAAATGCTGGCTGCTGGAGAAACGGAGCAAGCCCACTGTGTGGCTCTCAGACTGGCACCCTACCGTGCCCTTGAGCAGCTGTGGCTCAGTGCTGCCATGAGCAGCCACCCTGTGGACTGTCCTGCCTCAAACCCCTCCTCATCCAGCACAAGGCTACGCATCCGCTGAGGTCCAGTTCAACAGCCCCCTTGCTCTCAGTGCGGGGCTTATGCGCCTATTATGTGTCTACTCTATGATTATTGTTTACCAGCCTGAGCTCCTTGAGCAAAGGGACTGTATCCTGCATTTTTTGATGGTTTCTGTTCATGACATTGCAAGAGCCCTGGTAAGACTCTCCACCTAAAGTCGCTGCACTGCTCCCTCTTCTAAGTGCATGCCACCTGACTACTGGAAAACCTGGAATCCCTTCCTTTCCAAGCCCCTCCAAGCTCTCTCTTTTCTGTCCCCATTGGCTCTGCCCTAGTTGACTTCATCATCATCTCTTTCTAGGAACAGATGAAAAGTCTTCTAACATCTCCACCACCTTCAATGCATAATTTGCCTCTCCACTTCAAAGGGACAGGATCTTTTCAAATTGGGGAAGTGGTCACTCCTTAGGACAGCTCCTGGAGCTGAATTCCTAGGATTTCAACTCCCTCCAAAGCTATGCTTCACATACTTTCATTTTTGCCCCCAAACTAGGAGGAATCTCTCCCTAAAGCAGTCCTCAGGGGAACATTTGTAGGCTTTTCTTTGGCTTGTTGATTCACTCTTCCTAACTGAACAAGCCAGGAGAATACTGCAGAGTCCGTTAACTTTGACCCAGGTAGGAACAGAGACTCAGGAGCAGCCTCAGTGTTTAAAAACCAAGACTCTGGAAACAAGACATGCCAACATTCAACACAGCTACCACACACCTGTTTCATACTTCCATCCTCCAAAGCTCTTCTGGGTGCATTGATCTGAGCAATTGCAGAAGATACATATGATGGTTCCACTATGTAAATAATACAACAGATTGCTTGGAGCACTACAGTGGCTTGTGGCGGGTCTCCCAGCTGGTGAGTGGCAGAGTTCAGCATAAAGCCTTTAATTCCTCCATCTGAGTAAGGCACACATGTGAGAAAGCTTTTACTGCATTACACTGGGTGCTTACCGATTTTTAAACTGTTAAGTCATCGTGTACCTATATATTTTCAACCTCTGTCTATAGGCAGAATGCATTAGAGAGATTTATTAGACAAGCAATCTTGAAAAGATGACTGTTTTCAGAAGCTACTGCTCCCCAGTCCTCCTTAGGTAGGAAACCTTAATTTGTCTTCCCAAATTCACTCCACCTTAGAGAATAGCTTTGTGGATGCAAAAGCAATAATAAAAGACCTAACTCAGTCCAGCTGCAAACGATCGGCCTCTGTCTCCATTGTGGTAAATTACCAGCTTCCCCCAGGTCTGGCAGTTACTTACATGCCTGGTGAGCTCCTCTGGATAACTTGGCCAGCCTACAGGGGCGAGTGCTCCCCCCAACCCCCATTTCTCATTTAACTCTACTCATTAGAGGAGGCTGGGGCACAAGCCAGGCTAACATGTCAATAAGTCACCAGGGAAATGCAAAAATTGACAGCCAGGAAGCCTAGCTCCCAACCTTCTCCTATACAAACACCCTCAGAAAACAGGTTTCTCAGCCTCCTCTCCAGGTCACTTAAATAAGGAGTGACATTAGAGTCCCTCAGAGTAATTAATTTCCTCTGTCTACAATAGCTCCTCATATTTTTAATGAATTTTTACAAGTCTCAGATCCTCCAGCCTCCCAGTTCCCTCTCCGACTCTGCTCTTCCCGAAGGTCCCATAACAAATAGCTACCACTCATATTTGCCTTGCAAACTCACATAAACTGGAAATGATAAATACATTAACTGGGCTTTTTAACGGACCATTGTTTAATTTTCTATGCTTGTCTGGCTGGGGAAGAGATAAATATTACCTTGTGGAGAATAAGATTCCTACTTCATTCATTCAAGAAGGGGTTGGGGGTAGTCTACAGCAGGGAAGCACTCTGCTCATCCTAATGGGCAGTGCTGCTAATTAAAAGCATTGGAAGGGACATCCATCCACAAGCCTGTGATTCATTCAGCATTATCCCTGGTAAGCGAGGACTAGATTTGGAATGAATGCGTCTAATTTCTCAAAAGAATAGGCATTTTCAATTGTACCTTCCTGGCTGCCTATATGAAGCAAGTAATTCAATGTTGCCATGATTTAAAATTTGAAGACCTCAAAATAATAGCACCTGCTTCTTAAGCTCATAACTCTCATAGTCTGTTTCCTATGTAAACATTTATCTTACCTATGGCTTGACTTTAGTTTCCACCACTAAGAATGGTTCCTTCTGGTAAACATACTGAAACAGGTGCATTTGAGGAAAGAATGCTAACATAGTTGTGTTTAAATCACACCAATCTGAGACAACCTAACTAATAGGAGAGGCAGACATCCAGGCAGGAAAATGTAAGGTTCTGAATGACATTTAACAGGTACTTGAAAAGAAAAAGAAAAAGAATCAATACTCTCTTTCTTTTACCACAAATACATAGTAGACCAGAGAAAGGGCACCCTAAGCCCCAATTCTTCAAGGCTCTATGATGCACCCCTCAGGGTGTTTTAGGGAGGAACACAAAGCATGAAAACCAGAGAACCCAGAGAAACTGGAGAGTAGCTTTCCCAGAGAGGAAGCACCAGCAAAACAGCCAGCTTTACCTTTGAGTCGTGCGAAGGAGCCTGTCAATCATGAAGACTTGGGGCCAAGGTTTCCCACCATGTCTTGCAGAATTCTGAAACACAAACAAAACACAGTATTAAACAAAAAGTAAACATTAATAATTTAGTGGTTTTATTTTTCTTCTGTCTCTTTTATTCAAGACATGTTTACCAAATTCCTACCGTACACCAGGTACTGGAAATAGGGAGATGGATGAAACAAAAACACCACCACCACCAACAACAACAAAATCAGCAAACAGAGCCCATTGTAATGGGAAAGAAATGGGGCAGAATGCCTCTTAGGGAGGAGGGAGTCAGGATTTGTGTGTATGTAGGTCTATGGGTGTTTCTTCTGAGATGTGTGTGTATGTATGCTCACACACACAGAAGCATGTAGGAATTTTGAAAGAACTCCTCCATATTTTCATTTGTCTGACTCTTTTAAAGGATTAAGCTCTTGCCTGAGACCTATGAAGAATAGGAGGCACTTGAAAAAAATGGCAAGACCCATAAAAGTGATCCTACCCTCTAATGTGTAATTCACCTTCAGGATTTCTTCTCAAGGAAAAAAACCACAATTCCAGGCCAATATTTATGCACAGAGATATTCATTACAATGTAAGTTGTAACAGGAAAACAACCAATGTAAGAATGTTGGCTTTCTACATGGAGCCATCTTCTGTATATATTAAAACAATTAAAACATTTTTCAGGATAAGGGAAAATACATATAACAAAATTGTAAAGTTTGAGCTCATCCATGTGAAAGTTGGTCTTTAAAATATGCCAGTGGTTAATAGGGGTTATCTCTTTATAATATGAATGTAGGTTATTTTTCTCTTATTTCTTTAGGCTTTCCAAATTTTTTACAAAGATCATGCATTGTTTTTATAGATAGAAACAAACATACACAAACAGAAGTTTCAGCTGCAACATGATCATTTCTGTATATGTCCCCTGTTTAATTGGGGACTCCATGTTCTATCCTCCCCCAGCAATTACTCCACTCTGAAAGTAACACCACATTGAAATTATCATTTGTGTCTATCGACCTCAAGTTTTGAGCTTTCTTCACTGAAAAATTTATCACACCTTATTGAACCCTTGGTTCTGTGAACCTAGTCCAGAGGTGAGCTCATAGCAGCCACTCAGTATTTGCTGCACAAAAAAGGATGAGTGAATAAATGAATAAAAGATTTAATAAATGAAACTGACATGACAAAGATTACATTAAGCAAGCTGCTCATTCAAAATAATCAGTGACAATGAAAGTTAAGTTCCATTTGAATTCACAGAAGACAGAGGATGGCAAGCAGAGAGAGGGCAATTTTTCAGGAAAGACAGTGGAACCTAGAAAAAGCCTGTGGTAAAAAAAAAAAAAAAAAGAACTCAACATAATGGAATATCACAGACTATAGATCTTCCAATGTATTCCAAAACCAAGAATCTGTTTAAGGCAGAAATATTTATCTAGTAATGATATTCCATTACAGTAACTCAGTCATTTTACATGTTTCAAGTTACATGCTTGTGTGTGTATATATAAACTAAGTAGTAGATACTTGTTATTACTGTTAATCATTGATGGCTGGTTGACTCCCTGCTCAAAGAAAAATAAAGCTACAGGATAGATTATTCTAATGTCTTATGAAAATTCAATTTAGTTTATTAATAAAGCTAGGAAGATATAGCCAGGTAATTAGAGTTATATTCCTTTGGAGGTAGATCTGATTTAATTCCCATCTATGTCTTTCAAGAGCTGGGTAATATTAGGCAAGTTATTTCACCTCTTGAAGGTTCAGTGTTTTTATG
This sequence comes from Noctilio leporinus, assembly GCA_004026585.1. Classification (NCBI taxonomy): domain Eukaryota; kingdom Metazoa; phylum Chordata; class Mammalia; order Chiroptera; family Noctilionidae; genus Noctilio; species Noctilio leporinus. The sequence continues at coordinate 30,481 of PVIW01003854.1, read as the reverse complement.
TAAAAAATGGGTTAAAAGTAACACCAACCTGATATAGTTATTGTAAAAACAATAGCATGGCATTCAAACTAGGCTTCAACCTCATATTTATTTATATCAACACCCAGAACTTGTAAACATACACTAGTCTTCCATTCCATTACATGCCATGATGTATGCTAAGCACTGTACAACTGTATTATTTCATCCTCATAATATTGTTATGAAGAGGTACTATTTTTTTTTAACTTTATGTAAATTTTCTCTGTAGTATCAATAGTGTCTCCTTTTTCATTTCTGATTTGGTTATTTGAATCTTTGTGTTTTTTTTTTTTTCCTCTCAATCAATCTAGCTAAATAAAGGTTTGTAAATTTTGTTTATTGTTTTGAAGAGCCAACACTTGGTTTTCTTGATTTTCTAACATTTTTCCATTCTCTAACTACAAACACTTTAAAAATAAGAAAACTGATGCCCAATTTAAACATATTTACTAAGTGTCTGAATCGAAATTCAAATGTAGAATGTCTAGTTTCACATGCTAGTCTTACCAATCGTTAATGAAAAGAAAGGCACTGAATCTAGAATTGCATCCAGTCTTTGACTCACAACCAAATTCAGTTTACAATTTCACACATACTATTATTTGATATGCTATAGCTTGAAGTTATTCCCTTGTAGTCACACTTAAGTAGCCTCATTTCTTTTCTTATTAAATATATCAAGCATGAAGTTGAGTTAGACATAATTATAACAAAAACTGATGTACTGCCACTCAGCAATTCTTTCCTAATTCCACAAAGATAACTATTCTCCTAAAGTTTCATGCATGTTTTTCTGCTTCTAATACGTATTTGCATCCATAATAATATATAGCACTGTCCTGCATATTGAAAAACTTTATTTAAATATTATCCCACTGCAGACATCCATCTGAAGCCTACTTATTTTGTTAAACACACTTTTAAGTAGTTGCCACTTTCACAGAATTAGCTTCAATTCTTTCATCTTAGCATTTAGATAATATTTTATCATGTTGATATTCTGACTTGATTATCCATATTGATAGACATTTGAGCTATTTCCAAATTGTATTAATACAATAATGATGCAATGGGCATTGCTATGCTCCTTGGTCATGTATGTGTGAAATTTCTCTGTGGACTTGTCAGGCCAGAGCATACAGTATATGGTTCTTCAAAGTTATTCGATGTCACTAATTGCTCTGCAATGTGGCATTGGCAATTCGTAGAATCCAACATTAGTTTACATTACCAAATTTGGTATTGTCAAACTTTTAATTTCCTCCAACCTGATGGGTATAAGATGTATTATGTTCTCTAGTTGCCAGTGAGACTAAAACTTCTTACGATTTTTAAAAAAGATTTTATTTGTTACTTTTTAGAAAGAGGGGAAGGGAGAGAGGCAGAGAGGGAGAGAGACATCAATGCATGGTTGCCCTTCACCTGCCTCCAGCTATGGACTTGGCTGGAGACCTGGCTTGCAACCTGGTTATGTGCCCTGGCTGGGGAATTGAACCAGCAACCTTTGGGTTTGCAGGCTGGCGCCTTATCCACTGTGCCACCAGCCAGGGTTCTTTTAATATTCTGATTTTATTATTTTAGGCTTTTTCTTCTGCAATTTGCTTTTTATACAAGGTCTATCCAGACAAAGTCCAGCCATTGTTGATATAACAAGGTTTGTGTGACACCAAAGTAACCTGGCAGCCAAGGAGAGTGGACTAGAATGCATATCGATGAATAATGACAGCTTCACTATACTAGTCAGTGGGAGTGGTAGGCACACTCCAGTGAGCACTGTGTGGCCATTGCATTCAAAATGACTGAGTAAGTAGAGTAACAAATCTGCATCAAATTTTGCATTAAGCTTGAATATTTCTCCACAGGAACTATCTGGATGATTCAGGGGGCCACAGCTATGGGCAACTGGAGACTGGCAGTGCCCACTCATGCATCACATCTCGTGCAGAGTTTTTTGGTGAAACATCAAATCACCCAGGTGACTCAGTCCCCCTGTATCTAGATTTGGTGCCCTGTGACTCCTGACTTTTCCCAAAACTAAAATCACCTTTGAAAGGGAAGAGATGTCAGACTGTGAGATACCAAGGCACCAACTTTGAAAAGAACTGAGGCATCATTATCCTATGTACAGTGTTCCTTGTAATTTGTATCCTCTTCAATAAATGTCTCAATTTTTTTTATTACCTGGCTGGCTACTTTCTGGACAGACCTCATATACCCATTTTCTTATTGAATTGTTACAGGAGATGGTACATACTAAATAAGTAATGCAAAATGCCTCGTATGTCAGATGGTCATATGTGCCCTAGAAAAGCCAGCAGCATAGAAGGGGAATAAAGTCTGCAAGCATAGGAGCTCAATTTTTTAACCGATTAAAAAAATTAAATACAGAGATGAATTTTAATCACAGATTAAATTTGTGGTTAAATACAGAGTATGTCAGATGGGGGTAAGTGGCATGAAGAAACATGAAATGGAAAAAGAGGAGCATATAGAAGGTAAGTATACGAATTAGGACCAGGAGTTCCAATTCTGACACCAACATTTGTTGGCTGCTCATGTCCTGATGAGATCTGCTGCATTTAAACAGCAGAAATATGTTAGTGTTACCCCATTCGTGTATCCCCCCAAAACCTGTGGCCAGTTGGATAGGGATAGCAGAGCCAGTATGTGTACTAGTTATACCCAGGATTGGTCCACTTTCGGTTGCTAATTTGTACATATCCAATCATGGCAGATGTGTGAGCAGAAACATCTCAAGGTGAGCCAATCACTGAGAAGTTCTTCACTACAGAGTGTGAAGATCCTGAGCTTGTGCATCTCCCACTGCAGGGGCCTGATGATGCTCTCCTCTGCTAATGCTTCCATCAGTGTCTAGCTAGGGGTTTGGAGCTTGTTCTGACAAGAACCCTCATGCTGGGGCTAATCCACAGAGACAGGTTAGCAGCAACCAGGGCAGTGACAAGGGGATCAGCAGAAGTACCACCAAGAAGTTAGGGATGTATGACCTTTTACCTCTACCCCAAATGAATGTGTTGGTGTGTATGGTTTGTATTAATAATAAAGATTTAGTCAAGAGAAGTTAAATACTTTTATGTTGGATATTTCTTTGCTATATTGAGTAATTCTATCATAAATGTAAATAATTGGAAGTTATCTCTGGTTAGGTTTTATTACATCAGAGACCACAGATGAAAATAATATAGCTCAAGTCTTAGACCCCCAGTACCGTTGACAGGCTGATTCACCTATTCACTTATTTATCCATCCATCTATCCATCCACCCCTCCATCCGTTCTTTCATTCAAGAAATGTTTGATACCTCTTATATATGTGTTCACAGTTAAATAGGGACAGACAAGCAAAGAATGATAATAGACTATGTATGATTGATTCTAAGACAGAGATTAAGTACTTACTGTCAAGAGAACATAGGGGCCACCTTGGAGAGAAGTCCATGCACTTCACTTTAGAGGCAGTTAAAAAGAAAAACAAAACAAAAACAAAACAACTTGGTACTATTGCCCTACTTATTCCAATTACGCTGGGTCTTTTAGCATCTCTCCCATCTTTGCTCCTGAATCTTGCAATGTTCCTGTATCTATTGTCTTATCTCAATTTCCCTGTCCTGTTTGTTGCTTTGCTCTTGGTCTTGGACTGCGGGCCTCCTCAGCTATGACTTTGAGCACTTAGCTTTCCTTCATTCTCTGAGAACTCTCATCCTGGGAATTCTGGTAATGCACTGGCCTAGTTCTGTTCCTTGCCCACACTTTAAAGCCTAATGAAGCAGCCTGTCTTTGGAATGAATTCTGGGAGGCTCCCGGGTCAAAGCTCCTTTGCCCTATGACTTGACACCTCTGGATGCCCCCAGAGGCACAGGTACCCAGCACAGGGTTGCCAGTCACGTGCATGTCTGATGGCTGAAATGAAGGGCAGCATGGCAGAAAGCAGATCTGCTGACATGGCAGACAAGCTGGCACAAAGGTTGTAAAACACCCTTGGTGGAGCACACCAGTAAATTGTCCCTCTAATTAGTTTATTATTTCATCTGAGAGATCAAATACATAAATAAAATTAATAAACCCTGCAAAATAAGTGCATCACTGGAAATAAAAGTATTTCGCAGGTCATTGCCTTAAACACACACATTACATGCAACAATAATATTAACACAAGAAAGGCATACTGTGCTGTTTTGCAGCGTGGAATGAATGTCCCCACAGCAGCTGGGGGTTGGGGGAGGGGCGGGTACTGAGCCTTGGGATGGGTCAGAAAGCAGGGATGGTATTCTCTCCTCCGCTGGAATTTGCACTGTGACTTTGAGTAAGTCAATTTCCTCTCCAGCCCCACTAATGACCCCCTCTACTGAGGAGTAAAATAAGAGCATTGGACTATTTCTGAGGTTTGTTTCAGCTATGAAATTTCATGATTCTGGAAATCAAATGAAAAGCAAACCTGGGTTATTATGAACTTAGTCAATAAATAATGCATAATGAATATCAATGAAATCTGAGAATCCATCATAATATTCCAGCATGGAATTTAAAACTCACCAAGAGCTTAGAAACATCTAACTGAACATTCACTTTATAAATAAAGGAAAGAAAAGAGGACAGACTTTGTATTCATTGAGGGCCTATTGTATATCAAAAACTATGCTAACACCATTCACATATCTACCCACAAAAACATAAGCTCGCAGAACAAATAAAACATGGTCAAATCCACATAGAGAACAGCAAAACTGGGTTTCCTGCTCCCTAGCCAAAAGCTTTCCCACCAAACTGTGTTTGATTGTGCAGCGTCTTACTGGGGCTCCAGGCCAGGTGACTCACCTGCCTAACAGCCCACAGTGGAGGCCCCTTGTGCTGCCCCTTTGGTACATCATGCACTCAAGTAAAAATGGCTAAAGGAATAGTAAAGTAGAGATGGGAGAACCAAGCTAGATGACTGCTCCCAGGCATCAAAGGATATAATGTGTGTACAGGTCCCCTTTTCAGATCTGAAGCACTCACTACCTCTGAGAAATTGGAGCTGAGCCCCTGATTTCTGTACTGTCCTGGGCTGAATGTCACCTCCTCCCCTGGAGGTCAGCCTGCATCCAATGACTGTCATTGTTGGGGGCTTCCTTTCTTCAAATTGTCACCATTCTGTAGGGATACCTCAACTTCAGAACTTCCCATGGATGTGGGTGAGGCCTTTGTTGTGACTACATCACTCTGGCTTCCCACATTCACCAATTCCCTTCCCAGTAAATTTCCTCCATGCAAATCCATGTCCACATTGACTTCCTGGGAAAAGAACTGGCAATACTGCAACACTTTCAAAAGGTAAAATACAAACAAAAACTCAACTTAAGGAAAGAAATAGTAAGAAAGGATGGTAAATTAGTATAGAATAAGAACTGGAAAGAAATAATTTCTCATGGTGAGACTTCTGGTCTTGGTTAGTCCGAACACAAACCAGGTGTGGGTAAAGAAGATTGTCTACAAATGCCTCCTGGAAGGAGAAATTGAGTCTTTAGGGGTCAATGAAGGCAGGGAGGCTGGCTACCAGGGCAGGGGGAGGAACTGTGGTATAGTGGAAAGAACATGAGCTTTGAAGCCAGATGGGGCTGGGGTGAGATGTGATGTTGACTTTCCCCATATAACCTTGGCCATAGTATTGAACTCCATAGAGCTTTGGTTTCCTTGAGTATAAAATGAGGATAATTTCTATCTTGCATTGACTTTTCAGACCATCTATCCCCTGCCTTCATACCATACATAGTGAAGCTTTTCTCAAATTATCCCCAGAGGGAAAACAGTGCAACTTTGTAGTAGTAATGATAATTCCACCTAAAGGGCCTTCACATCTTTTGTGTATATGTGTGTGTGTGTGTGCGCACACGCGTGTGTAGCCCCTGCATGGTCTCCTAGTAACAGAAGAAAAGGTCCTGGTGAGTTTTAGCTTCAGGAATGGAAGGAATAATAGGACTTCAAGGAGACTGGAAAAATAAAATAGCCTGAGGTTTGAAGAAGATTTAGTATTTTGACTAGGGAGTCAAAGAGATTCCTGGCTTCTCAGAAATTTTTTTTTTTTAGTAAAAGTCTTTTCCCCTTATCTCATTTATCATGTTCAAGTGAAACAGATTAACTTTTTTAAAAGCTTTGTTTAGAAATTATTGCATCAGCTATTCACTTGGTACACAAACATATAGGGCAGTGAGACAACCACTATTTAGAATCATGTATGAAGTATTATATTATGGAAGCAGAGTGGAAGGAACATATGAAGTCAATCGGTAGCTCTGGAACAGAGAAACAGAGATGATATCACAAGGGAGAAAGAGACATTGTTATATCTAAAGGTATATAAGTAGATGATCAGAGATAAAAAGAAACTTGTTAAAGTCACACTTTGGAAAGAGGTAAAGATGGGATGCAAAGAACTTTAGACCTCAGATAATTAACTTTTTCTACTAAACACTGGTAACCTACCTGAACATTTATGACTCATAATATTTTAGACTCACAACATGTACAATGCCCTAATTTGTTAATTACATATTTTTAAAATTATCTATGATAATGAGAATTAAAATATTTTCTATTATATGGATTTAAAAATCCACAATCCATTGTTAATGTTGAATAAAAGGCATATTAAGACATATATCAGGCTATATAAACAACCACTGCTGGATTAATTTATATTATTTTAAAGTATTCATGTGATGAACCCTCATTAATATAAATTCTCCTTTGTTGGGGTGCTATGTACAATTTTTAAATGGCTAATTAAAATAAATAAGAGCACAGCAAAATCAAAGGCTGCAAACCAGAACTTGAGTTCAATTCTCAAAGGTCAATTTTCAATATAAATGTAAATGTAGGTGTTAATTGATAATGGAGTGAAGTCTTAGAGTCCATGAGGAGGCAACACAGACCAGTGAAATGTGTACTCCTTTGGAGTGAAACAGGTATCCGTTTTGCAATTTAGGACAAGACTTCGACCATTCTGAAACCCGGTTCCCTCTTTCCCCAAATAAGGCTGCTCTGGGATTAAATGAAGGAATGTATGTCAGCAAGGGCTTGGGACATGTTAGCAGTACACCTATTATCAGCCACTGAGCCACTGCATCCACACCTTTAGTTGATCTGACAGATATGGCTTTGTGGGAGCAGAGACAAGTCAGTGCAGACAAAGCAAAGAGTTAATTTTTTTTAATCTAAATTTTCTTTAGTATATAAAGAAAGAAACCATACATATGTATTCAAGTAATTCTAAGACATAAATTGTGAGCTATCTGCTCTGGAGATTTGGGCTCCTGGCATGTTGTAGATATACTTATCTTTCTTTTCCAACACATGCAAAGTTAGGTGAATTGTTTCTTTTAAATTATTTCAAGAACTATGTTAATATTTATAACTTTAAATAAATTTCATGCTATAAATTAAGACACAGATTTGAAGAATAATTAGGGCAATATAACAAAAGCCTTAATATTTGGTTAAATCCATAATCTACTTTTACAATTAATTCTAAATAATTATGAATGTATTTAAAGTTTCAGCAATAAAGATGTCTATGTATCTTTATAACAGTGAAATATTAGAAATAAAGAGATTCAACAATGATCTGGAAAATAAATTTATCTGTCCATATTATAAAACCATTAAATGGATAATAAAGAAAGAACTTTAATGCCATTAAAATATATTCTTAACATTATAAGTGAACAAATAGAACAGTGAAATACATAAGACTACTTTTGTAAAAAGTACTTAATTATATAAGAAAAAGTTGAAAAATGCCTCAAATGTTATAATTATTGTATGTGTAAGACATTTTTCTTTTTCTTACTTACTTGTATTTCTTAAAATATCTACCATAACTTATTTTTTTATTTTAGAGGGTACTGATTCTCTCAAATTTTTATTGAAATCCATGCTGTGGAAACTTGAAAACACAAACAATACTTTGGGAAAAAACATATTTGTATAGAAATATTTGACAAATCCAATATGTTATGGTATAAAAAGTTAAGCAAATTGATAGAAAAATATTTTGATATCCTAATAAATAAGGAAAGGATATGAATAAAATAATTAATATAATGAATAAACAGGTATATAAGAATATTCAAGCCTAGAAACCATCAAAGGAATACAAATGAATGAAATTAGGTGTTTTTTATAATTTATGAAATTAGCATAATTTAAATAAAAAGAGACAGCTATTTAATAATCAGTATTAATAGGGAAATAAATAGATTTTTGCATACATTATAGATAGAAGTTTAAAATGGTGCGATATTTTGGTAAAATACATGAGTAATGTTTATCAGCTTCCTTAAATATCTGTAAACTTTAACTGAATAAATGATTCTATTTTGGAATTTGGGAATGATTTTACTTTTGTGAGAGATTTAGAAATAACTCTAAACACAGAATCTATATCATAAACAGAAATGTTCAGAGTAACATTATTTATGACAGGATAATTTGAAACAACTACCTATCTGTGGGAGAGACAGAGACATTTTTATTACAGAATAGTACTCATATATAGCTATTAAAGCCATATTTAAGAACGCTATATAGTATTAAAATATACATAATATTTTAAGTGAAAAAGAATGACTTACAACAAATGTATGTGTATAATTAAACACATGCATGCATACATACATACTCCCTCACTCATGAAAAGATATACAACTTTCAAGGAAATACAACAAAAATTTTAAAGATATTATCTTGAGTAGTAGATGAGTTTCTCCTATCTGTTTTCCCTAATGTGTGTGTATGTTTCACATGTCCTTTATTGAGTATGGATTAATTTCATAATGTGCAAAACCTCCTCTATGAAGTAAAAATAGAAATATTTTTGATCTTCTTGAGCCCTTAGAAAAAGATAGAGTACTGCCGTCAATGTAAAAAGGGTTAGAGAAACACTTGCCTGTTAAACTATCTAAATTAAGAAAGTTGTCAGAGGAAAAACAAAGCAATAGAAGTTAAAGGTAGTCTGCCATCAATTTAAAGTCTGGTAGGTATATTAAATCAATTTTATGGAGAGCATATTCAGCTGTAGAAACCCATGTGAGGACATAGGAAGAGAAATTATATTGCTTTATCTTTTAAATGTGTGCTTAGGGAAAAAAAGGAGGAGGATGACCATAATGAATAGAAAAGGCATCAAACAGAATGTCAAATCAGGCAGGCCTAATACTCATATAATTCATTATTGTTCTTCCTTCAACTAGTTTAGATTTGTAAAACAACTTGGGGCCATGTATAAGGTCAAGGAAGTTGGAAATGGCGAATAAGCTTCCTAAGAAAAAGCTTTGGCTTGGATGCTTGTTGGCTGGACAACAGAAATGGGAAGAGAGATGGAGGGTGATTTGTGCAACCAATACATCTGAATTCTAATCCCACTTGACACTAAGTCATTGCCAACCTTCTTGGGACTCAGTTTTCTGATCTATGCAATGTGTTCATTCATTTATTAAATATGTGCTGAGTGCTAGGCATTGTGCTGGGCAGCAGGACACAACTTGAACATGGCAGACCATGGCGCCTTCTCTTAGATTTTAGTAGGGGAGACTCCATGGCAAAGTAGTGTAAAGTGCTGGAACAAAACCCCCTGGGTTATAATCCCAGTTCTATCTTTAAAGGTCTCACTTCAAACACTTTCATCACTTGGCCTCTGGAATAGCACTTTCTCTTATTACCCTGTCTTCATGCTGCATCTGGTCTTTCCCTGTGGTCTGTACTTCTAAATGTTAGTGTTCCAGAAGCTCCATCCCCTGGCCTCTTTTCATCTCTAACTATGTAGCTCTTTAGATTATTTACACCAGTCTTGTGATCATAAAAACCATTTTATATAATGATAATTTCTGGGTTTATATATTCAGCCTGATAGATCACTTTAACTTCAGACTCAACACTCCATTCATTTAATAGTCATCTCTAAGTTTAAATGACTATGAAATAAATCTTGATACAGACTCAACCCCAATTAAAACAAAACAAAACAAAACAAAATACATTTTTCCTGAAAAGTCTTCCTGTCATAAAATGGCTACTCCATACTAAAAGTTAATCAGGTTAAAATATTTGGAGTCATCTTTGACTTCTCTTTTTATTTTTTTCAAACCCCACATCTAATCCATCAGTATATCCTATTGGCTCCACCTTCAAAATAAATTCATATTTCAACATTCACTATTTCTCCTGCCATGACCCTATTTTGAACAATCATAGCCTTTCACCTTGATTATCACAACAGTATACTTGCTGGTTTCCTGCAATTTATCATCCCCCTTCAGTTTATCTCAATGAAGCAGCAAGGTTAACGCTTTAAAAAATGAGAAAGAGCATTTTCATGTCATTGTTTCTGATCTCACTAAGTATAGGAGCTTAGAACTTCACGTGGCCAGCAAGTCCCTGCCTTGATCCAGCTGCTGCCACTGCTTTGACTTCATCTCTTGCTGTAGACCTCGTGTTCGACACGTTCTACTGCTCTGTCTACACAGGCTCCACTTGTTCTTCCCACATGCTGGCACACTTCCTGTTGTAGGGCTTTTGCACCGGTTATTCTCCTTGATTGAAAAGCACTTTTTTTTTTTTTTTTTTTTTTCAGATATAGCATCCTTGCTCCCTCACTGTCTTCATACTTTTGCTTAAATGAGCTTCCACTATTGAAAAGGTTCCTTGATTACATAAAATTTCAGCCCACATCCCCAGGGCTACAGCTTTGCAAACCTCCAGAGAGTACCAATCATGACAGTCAATGTAAACTGTGTTCCTTGGGGTAGGGAGGGTACAGCCTAAGGAGTTATACTCAATAGCCCTGCTTTCACAATGTCTTACCCTGCTCTGTTCTTCTTCATAGTACTTAGTGCTACCAGCAATAGATTTTTATTCATTTATTTATTCTTGATTTCATCTTTATTGTTTTTTTTTCCATTAGCGTTTAGCTCCCTTATACCCACTCCCCCCAGCCATCAACATACTGTTGTACGTTGTTGCCCATGTCAGTGAGTCATTTTCCCTTTTTGCTCAATCCTTCTACTCTCTAACCTCCCCTGTCCCCACTAGCTGTCATCTGCTCTCCATCTATGAGTCTGTCCCCATTTTCCTTGTTAGTTCAATTTGTTCATTAGATTCTACATATGAGTGAAATCAAATGGTGTCTTTCTTTCTCTGACTGGCTTATTTCACTTAGCATAATATTTTGCAGGTCCATTCATACTGTCTGTCATGCAAAGGGTTAAAATTCTTTTCATTTTTATGTCTGAGTAGTGTCCCATTGTGTAAATATCCCATAGTTGTTTTATCCATTCATCTACTGATGGACACTTGGGTTGTTTTCATATCTTAGTGACTGTAAATTACACTGTAATGGACATAGGGGTTCTTATGTTAGTTGATTTAGTGTTTTGGGTTCCTTTGGATATATCCCAAGAAGTGGGATCACAGAGTCAAAAAGCAGATTTGTTTGTAATTTTTTGAGGTATCTCTATACTGCTTTCCACAGTGGCTGTACCAACCTGCATTCCTACCAAAAGGTTTCTCCTCATCCTTGACAACACCTGTTGTTTATTGATTTACTGATGACAGCCATTCTGACTGGTGTGAGATGGTATCTTATTGTGGTTTTAATTTGCATTTCTCTGATGATTAGTGACTTTGAAAGTTTTTTCATATGTCTATTGGTCATCTGTATATCCTCAATGGAGAAGTGTTTATTCAGGTCCTTTGCTGTTTTTTAAAAATTGGTTTATTTTTTGGTGTTGAGTTTTGTAAGTACTTTATAAATTTTGGATATTAACCCTTCACCAAATGTATCAGCAAATATGTTCTCCCATAGAGTTTAATTATTTGTTTATTATCTTTCTCATCTTTACTACAGTTGATGCTAAAATAATGAGAAGATTGAGGCATGAAACCCCCTCATGGTCAAAAGTCCACATATAGCATTTTTTAAAAAAGATTTTATTGATTATTTTCAGAGAGAAGGACATGGAGGGATGAAGAAAGTGAGAGAAACATCAATGTATAGTTGCCTTTCACCTGTCTCCACCTACGCACCTGGTTGGAGATCTGGCCTGCATTCTAGTTATGTGCCCTGACTGGGAATTGAACCAGTGACCTTTGGGTTCACAGGCTGGTGCCTATCCACTGAGCCACCAGCCAGGGCCACATATCATTTTTGACTTACCCAAAACTTAAATACTAATAGTCTACTCTTGATTGGAAGCTTTACCGATAACATAAACAGTTGATTAGCGCATGTTTTTTATGTTATGTGGATTATATGCTGCATTCTTACAATAAAGTAAGGTAGAAAAAATAAAACATTATTTTAAAAATCATAAGAAGTAGAAAATACATTTGTAGTATTTATTGAAAAATGTCCACATGTAAGTGGACCCATGAAGTTTAAACCTATGGTGTTCAAGGATCAACTGATTAATGAAAGCCACACCAGAGCAGTGACTTTGCCTGTTTTGTTTACTATATCTCCAGAGACTAGGATAGCAACTATCATAATAGATACTTAGTAGGTATATGAATGACCTATGATAAGTTACTTAGCATCTACGCTTGCCCTGCCCAATATGGTAACCACTAGCAAAATGAGATTATTGAACAGTCAAAATATAGCTAGTATGACTGTGAAATTAAATTGCTAATTTTTAATTTTAATTTTAAAATGGAAGCAGTATAAAATATTTTCCTTTAAAATTAATTTTATTGTTTTTATAGGACTATATTTTATTTTAACCATTGCACTGTGTAAGATATGATTTAAATTAGATTATTTTTACTTTTTAAAATGTAGATACTAGAAAATTTTAAATTACATGTGTGGCTTGAATTTTAGTTCTATTGAATGGCCCTGTTATAGTTTTTTGATCTGTAAAAAGACAATAATGGTACTTACCTCATTGGAGCATTGAAGAGTTTAAATGAGTTAACACAGGTAAAGTACCTGACGTAATGCCTGGAACATTATAATTGCTCAGTAATTCTAGCCATTACTGTATCACTGTTAGTGTATCACTGTTATTATCATTATTATCATTGTGATTATCATTATTAATGCATATGAAGCATATATATATATATATATATATATATATATACACTATAATAAGTACCAGTTTTTATATTTAATTTTAGAAAGGGCTTCCTTTTTTAAGATTTTATTTATTTTTAGAGAGGAATAAAGGGAAGGAGAAAGAGAGGGAGAAAAACATTGATATGCAAGAGAAACATCAGTTGGTTGCCTCTCTCATGCCCCCAGCCAAGGACGTGGCCCACAACCCATGTACGTGCTCTGACTAGAAACTGAACTGGAGACCTTTTGGTTTGCAAGATGACACCCAACCCACTGAGTAGCACAAGTCAAGGCAAGCAAGGGCTTCCTTTTGAAATGTTTTTGAGCTAAATTCTAAAGGACAGTTATGCATAGATTAACTAAATTTTAAGAGGGCAAGTTGGCAGAAGATATGGTAGCATTCCCACAGCAGAGCACAATGCCACAATTCACACTTGGGCTTTTCTGACCTCAAATCCTGTGCTCTGAACTGTCAAATAATATTGCCTCTTAATAAATCTGTGTCAATTGAAATTAAATTTAAAACTTATGAAGAGACTCTCCAGACCCTAAAAAGGGATCCTATTCAACTGTAAGATAAGCATCTTTAAACTTTGATTAGATTCAGTGCTTTTCAATTTTATGTCTCATGATCCCCAGAGCCTTCTTTGGACCTATGATTTGGAATATGGAAACTCCATATGATTATTTATTTATTTGTTTATTAAAGATTTTATTTATTATTTTTAAAGAGAGGGGTAGGGAGAGAAGCAGAGAGGGAGACAGACATATATGTATGGTAGCCTTTCACCTGTCTCCAGCTATGAATCTGGCTGGAGACCTGGCTTGCAACCTGGTTATGTGCCCTGGCTGGGAATTGAACCAGCAACCTTTGGGTTCACAGGCTGGCACCTTATCCAGTATGCTATCAGCCAGGACTATATGATAATTTAAAAAATATTTCACTATAATCCTAAATAAAGACATATTTATACTATTAATCATATATAGAAACACTTTATAAAGAGTCAAACTATGAGATTTAGAGCCAGCTTTTGATTGCATTTATGACTGCACTGGTTCCAGTAATCACCTAGAGAGATGGCAATGCTGAACTTTCATTCACTGCTCCTCAAATCAGGGATCAAGATTCATAGCAGGCAAACCAAAGGTCCACAAGATTTCATTTTATATTTTTACTTTTAAGGAAGTCAATGCACAAGACTTAGCCAACCCAAACCTATCTTGGTGCTAAGTGAGGAAAATGAGGAGAGAGAAAGAGAAGCATTTTTGATTGGCAGAATACAATACAATTTTAGTCGAATGCTTTGGATTGCTCCAGAAAACACACCCCAGATTCTGTAAACTGATATACACATAAGTATTATGATTTTTCTTTATATATATTTGTTCAAGCTGGCATAAACATACTTTACATGATAAATTGACACAATATTTGGAGAATGTTACTTTGGTATCATCAAATCATCTGGACCCCAACCCCTTTGAAAAGTGTTCTTAACTCCCTCTGTACCTGGAGGGACCATTCTAATTGGCCTCTGAATATACCCAATTGTTAAATTAATTTATATGAACCTCACAGTTGGACAGCTGCCTAGCACCATATACTAGCAGCTATTTGACACAATAAACCAAAAATCAGATTTTCTTGCAGCAAAAATAAATTTTTAACAATGTTGTCCATTTCCACAGAGGCAAAATACAAGATATGATTTCTGTATGAGATGACTATAATAGAAGCCCCCTTGGAGGAAGGGTGTCATTTTCTAAGTCAAGGCCCTGTTCTGCCACATTATTTAAGCACAACATGACATGGAAATATATTTAATAGGATTTGGCTAAAGGCAAAAAGTCTGAAGAAAAGTATAGGAATTTGAAGTATTTGTTGTTGAGTTATGCATGGAATTCAGAATTTACGAGAATTGTAATCCTTAACACACTCATTGGCTCATAACAAAACAAAACAAAAGTTCCTCCCAACTGTAATATACTGGTACACTCATTATGACAATAGCTGTCATATTCCCAGGACCATGAGCTGATTAAAAATGTATCATTATATGTAGTTCACAATTCATCTCCACTGAAATTATTTTTATTTAGTACATACTAAATAACTGGTAGTTCAGCAACCCTTTGCATTTAACTATTTATTAGTAAGAAGAGATAGTGTTAGCACTTGCTTGGGTGCATTACATATGTATAATTTTGCAACACACAGTGGATAAGGCTCCAGCCTGTAAACCCAAAGGTTGCTGGTTTGATTCCCCAGCCAGGACACATAACCAGGTTGCAAGCCAGGTCTTAGCCAGGTCTGTAGTTGGAGGCAGGTGAAAGGCAACCATACATTGATGTTTCTCTCCCTCTCTGCCTCTCTCCCTTCCTTTCTCTCTGGAAATAACAAATAAAATCTTACAAAAAAAAAAAAAAGAATTTCAGGCACATGGTAGGCACAAAGCAAACATTTGTAAAATGTAATGGACATTTCAGCTTTGTATTAATAATATTATGGGTTTAATATCAATCATGTAGGCTAATGGTCAGCAAACTATTTCTTTAAGGGTCTATTAATAGTAAAAATAATTTACATGTTTTGGTCAATAGACAAAATCAAGTATATTATGTAGTGTTCAAATTCCAGTTAGTGACAGCTAAACTTGGTAGACCTGGGAATATTTGTTGAGTGGCCTCAGATCCAGCACTGGCACCAAGTATAGACCTGTATCAATCTGATAAATACCACTTTCCACTGCCTGGCGACTCACTGGGAACCTAACTCATGCAACTTGGCTACTGTTGGAGGCTCTTTCAGTGACTGAGCTTAGCAGGGAGTCAGCAGGAGAAGGCAGGGGAAGGTGGATCTCAGAGGCATTGGTACTTTCACTGACTTGCCCCTGGGCCTGACACTGCTAAAAGTTGGCCTTGCTGCACAGCTGGGTGTTTCCTGCATAATCCCAGGCCCACCAAAGGCAGCCACAAACCTGTAGGTCCAAACAGGTTGCCAAGGGCCAGTCATAGGCAGCATCTGACATTGGTCTGAGTCAGAGTCCCTCCCAGGTGGCCCAGAACCAACCCATCCAGTGGCCAGCTTCAGACAACATTAGAAGGGGATGCAATAAGCTTTACAAGCAGCATATCCAAATGGAGGTTTGGCAGGTACCAGACTCTGCTGAGGCAAATTATACTTTGTGTGGTCAGCACTGCACAGCACCTTGTATGTAATGGTTGAGGTTGAGCCTTATAGCCATTCAGCCTGAAGATCAATGCCATGAATTATTGGGCCAATTGCAATCAAGAGTCAATTATAACAGGGAGGCCCACATAACCCACACAAAGGACATTCCTGAAACATGCATATCTGGTGATTAAGGAGACTGCACCACTGAACCCCACAGGACACCTACCACATAAAACTGCCCCACCAAGACTGGCAGTCATAGCAGAGCTATCTAATACATAGGAATAAGCTCAAAGAAATATGCTCCAGAAAAAGCTAAATGACATTGAAGCAAGCAAGTTATGAGATACAGAGTTCAAAACAATTGTTAAAGATGGGAAAGGGCATGGAGAAGGACATACAAACCATAAAATAGGACCAGTCAGGAATAAAAAATAAAACATCTGAAATAGGACTATACTGGAGGGAGTAAACAATAGGTTGGGTGAAGCAGAGGATTGAATCAGCAATTTTGAAGGCAAGGTAGAAAAATACACCAAATCTGAGCAGAAAAAAAAAAAAAAAGATTTTCAAAAATGAGGATAGTTTAAGTTACCTTTGGGACAACATGAAGTATAACAATGTATCAGAATGAAAAGAAAGAGAGCAAGGGCTAGAGAACCTATTTAAAGAAATAATGACTGAAAACTTCCCTAACATGGTGAAGGAAAAAGCCACAAAAGCCTAGGAAGGCAGAGACAATCTAAAACAAGATGATACAAAGAGTCCCACACCAAGACATATCAAATTAAAAGGGCAAAGGTTAAAGACAGAGAATCTTAAAATTGCAAGAAAAAGACCATTAGTTACCTACAAGGGAGCTCCCTTAAGACTGTCAGCTGATTTCTCAATAGAAACATTTTAAGTCAGAAGGGATTGGCATGAAATATTCAAAGTAATGAAAAGCAGGAACCTACAATTGACTATTTCATACAGCAAGGCTGTCATTTAAATTTTAAGAAATAAAAAGTTTCACAAACAAGATAAAGGAGTTTATTACCACTAAACCAGTATCACAAGAGATCTTAAAGGACCTGTTAAAAAAAGAAAAAAAGAAAAAAACACAGAGGAACACAGTTAAAAGAATAAAATGTCAATAAATATGTACTTATTAGTAATCACTTTAAATGTAAATGGCTTAAAAACACCAGTCAAAATACATAGCACAGCTGATAGGATAAGAAGGAAAGACCCACCGTTAGAAAGAAAGACACACAGATTAAAAGCAAAGGAATGGAAAATAAATTTCATGCAAATGGAAAGGAAAAAGCTGGAATAGTAATCTCATATCTAAAAAATATGAGTATTTAAAGAGCCTTTAAAACAAAGGCTCTTATAAGAGACAGAGAGGATATACATAGTGATAAAGGGAGAAAACCAACAAGAGACTGTAACCCTTGTAAACATTATGCACCCAACACAGGAACAAGTAAATATGTAAAGAAAATTTTGATGGTTGTAAGGAAGAAATTGATAGTAACACAGTCATAGCAGGAGATTTTGACAGCCTTTGCCATTGATAGATCCTCCAGACAGAAAATCAGCAAGGAAACAATATCCTCAAATGACACACTTAATCAAAAGGATATAATATGAATTAAATTTTTACCGCACTTTACCTCAAAGCAGCAGAACACGAGGCCTGTTCAGAAAGTCCAACTATTGTTAATATAGTAAGAATGATTTGTGTGACATTGAAGAGTAGACTGAAATGCACATGCATGAACAATGATTACTGTACCAGTCAGTGGGGGTGGTAGATGCTGTTGTGTGAGCATGTGTAATGTGTGTCCATCACATTCAAAATGACTGAGTGAGAAAGAGTAATAAATCTGCATCAAATTTTGCACCAAGCTTGAACATTCCTCCACAGAAACTATTAAGATGATTCAGAAGGCCACAGCTATGGACAAGTGGTGATTGGCAGGTTCATCATGACAATGTCCCTACTCATATATTATGTCTTGTGCAGAGTTTTTTGGCAAAAAATCAAATTATCCAGGTCACTCAGCCCTCTTACAGCCTAGATTTGGTGCCCTGTAACTTCTGACTTTCCTCAAAACTAAAATCACATTTGAAAGGGAAGAGATTTTAAATCTTTGATGAGATTCAGGAATATATGATGGGGCAGCTGATGGTGATTGGAAGAACTATGTGAGGTCCCAAGGTGCCTACTTTGGAAGACACAGAGGTGTCATTGGCCTATATACAGTCTCTCTTGTATCTTTTTCAATAAAAGTTTATTTTTCATATTACATAGCTGGATATCTTCTAGACAGACCTTGTATATATTCTTTTCATGTGCACATGGAACATTTTCTAGGATAGATCACATGTTAGGACACTTGTTTACAAAACAAGTCAATAAATTTAAGAAGACTGAAATCATATCAAGCATCTTCTCTGTTCATAATATAGGAAACCAAAAATCAATAATGAGAAAAAAACCCTGAGAAACACACAAAGGCATGGAGGCTAGATAACATGTTACTAAGTAATGAATGGGTTAACAATGAGATCAAGGAAGAGATGAAAATGTCCCTTGAAATAAATGCAAATGAGAGCACATAACCAAAATCTATGGGACACAGCAAAAGCAGTCCTAAGAGGAAAATTCATAGCATTACAGGCCTACCTCAAGAAACAAGAAAAATCTCAAGTAAGCAGTATAACTTTACACTTAATGGAACTTGAAAAAGAAACAAAGCCCAAAGTGTGCATAATCATTTAAAATGTAACTACCATTCTTAGTTTAAGCCTCAGAGCAGATTTGGCCTGCAGGTTATCTGTCTACTGCTAATTGAGACCAAAGTGGCAAATGAATGATAAGGTATCTGATTCAGTGAAAAATATGAAGTCTAGAAAATTAAAATTAAATATTAAATAAATTTGTGATAGGTCTCTATTTATTGGAAGCCTAAGTTCCTTCATGTAACCTTTCACAAGCTGATTCCAGGTTGCATTGTTGATCTTACCTATAGAGCATTCAGACTGCTCATTATTTTCTAATCACATATATGGCTAGGCCTATGCATATTCATTCATGCTTCTTTTTTAGCCTCACCTGACTTACTTGGCTGATAATTTGTTTGCACATTAAACACAATTGACATATTACTTCCTATGTATATAGTCTTTTCTAGACCCTACCCCTACCTATACCACTCCTCCTGTGCTCTGATATTACTTTGTTCATGCCTCTACTATATAGTTTTCATGTGTACAAAATATAAAGATTTACATATCTTTCTCTCTTCCAGATTATAAATAGGGACAGAATTTTTCTTTAGCACTTTGGACAGTGTGCATCCCAAAGAAGTACTCATTAAAAATAATACTATTTATTGAGAGTCTCTTTTGTGTCTGGTTCTGTACTCTTACATTCATTATCTTATTTCATTCAAACAATTCCCATGTGAGATAAGCTTTAACCTCCTTATTTTACAAATGAAAAGTCCAGAAAAGTTAAATAAATTGCTTATGGTTTTATAGCCAGTAAAGTGACAGAGATTGATCTCAAACCCAATTCTGATGGATGCCAAAGTCCATGCTCTTGACCTGTTATATTGCCTCATTGATTGTTGAATAAACAAATTAAATCTGTAACTTGAATTAGGCTAATACTATTCCCTGATGGAGGATACCTAAGATGGTTTTTAACTTTTTTTAAAAAAATGAGAATGGGGATGGTTTGCAGTTAAAACACAACTGCCTTTGGCTTCAGTTTGTAATAGTATCTTAAGTGGGCTTGATAGCTCTGTTCAAGACCCATATAACCCTCTGATACTAGGCTTACTCTAACATTGGATATCACAATGCATTGTCTTTGATTACTTACCTTTCTCACTAGATTTTGAAGTCCCCAAGAACATGGACCTGGACCACATTTACATCCTTATTACTTAGCTCAGTTTTTGTTACAAAGCTGGTGAAGATCTGTGGAGATTTGCTGACTTACTGAATTGAAGTTGGACCTAGGAGATGTGGACAAAGGATATCAGCAAGGGTGACTCATCTTATGGTGTGTGTGTGTGTGTGTGTGTGTGTGTGCACGCATGTGTGTTACTAGGAATTTAAGTCATCATCATTGCCTATTCTGCTGTTCTACAATGTCTTTTTTTTTCTTGAAAAGTTGTTAGAAAATGCCTGTGAGATTGGCAGTTTTTTCCTAAGCCTGAAAATATTAGGATAATCCAGGTGGTCAAATTCAGTGTAATCAGTGTTTCTCAGGGAATATTGTGAATGGATGAATGCAAGCTGATTATACTGTAAATATTTAATTTTAGATTCTGATTATTTCATATTGACATTCCAGAGCAGTAAATATTTTGATGCTAGATTCAGCCTACACCATGAAAATGACTCCCTCAATGGCAGAGTCTACACATGTAAATTGTATAATTTAATACTTTCATTTAAAACACTTCAACTTTTAAAAATCTTTTAGATTTGGGAAAGTAATTTCTTATCTGAGAAGACTCAACCTCAGACTCTCTGGGCCATAGACTAATTAGTCCTTCACTAAGAAAATAAAAAGCCTCTTATTTCTAAACATGACTATTTTGATTTGGGTATTTTCCATCCTGTAGTGCCAATCAAATCCCACATGGAAGCAGGAAAGAGTTAAAAATGTAATCCTGAATGGAGAGATACTAAGTAGATAGTTTGGTTTTGCTGGAAAGAGTGGTTTCATATATTTAGTGTCAAGAACAACCCAAGAGAGTTATTGAGGAAATGCTTGCTGAGTAATAAATAAGCAAGCAAGTTTTCCAAGTAAACCAACCCAGAATATTTTAAAAGTTAAATGAAGGTTCAAGGCAAGGGATGTGTTTAAAGCCATCTGGTCTCATAAACTTGTAAGTAATTCTATCTCAAGTATTCAGGAGTATTGAATAGACAGCTACTGAAGAACTAGTCCCATTAGAAATTTAGCACATTTCCTAATTTCTAACAGTTATAAAGACCCAAGATATGATATTGTGAGATATTCTGACAGCCATTTTATTGATGAGCAACTTGGTGACTGACTCAAATGATAGAGCTAGCATGAGTTAATGAAGGTCTTCCCTCACTCTGAGCTTTCTTTAGCAGTTCTATTTGGTTTCTTCAACTGCCTTTACTTATACTATTCCTAGAGAGGTGAGATGACCTACTAATTTGTAGGTATATAAAGAGTAACTAAGGATGCTCTGTTCACCTTTACTTTTCTTTCTCCTCTCTTGGGAACCAGTAGTCTTATAGAAGACATGAGTTCACATCATCAGTCCTAGGCTAACAATGCAGGAGTTAGCCTAATTCTGGAATCCCATCAATGAAACCACTTGGCTAATAAAGCTACATCCTATAGCCTGTCCTCCATCATTATTAATATAGATGATATTTTGACCTTCATCTTTATTCTTTATTTTTGTTTCTTTTGGTTAATAGGCTCAGAACTCAGCATGGAAAAGAGATGCTCTCTACTTTGCTCTCCAAAAGTAACTAACAGAGTCAGGATTCAAATTCTTCAAAGCTCATATTCCAAAATTACTACTCTGGTGGCAGCCACAGTAACAATCCCTAAAACCTCTATAGGCTCCCCTGTTTTCCAGCCTTTCTTATAGTTTGTTTGGAGCCCTGTTACAAGTTCTAATGGCCTATGAGCAAAAACAGTATGCGTCATTTCTGGGTAGCGGCAGTTAAAAGCCAATGTACCCTTCCATTGCACCACATGCTGAGATGGTGGCCTCACCATCTTCCTATAAAGAGTAAGGAGCCCAGAGATCAAGTCTCCAAGTAGCCACAGTGTGTGTTCCTTAATCACATCAGGCTTCATGTGAGTGAAAAATACAATTATCTGGCATGTCAATGCTCCCATCCAGAGATTTGGGAATTACTTTGTTCTATAGCATAGCATAGCCATACCTTGCAAGGAAGCAACTAAGGAAATAGGGCCACTGTAGGGCCTAGATATAGAGAAGCTGAACAAAAGGCTAACACAGAAAGAGCACAGCAAATAAGGCTGCTGTGTAGAGTCATGATTTAAAAAAGTGTCAGCCTAATCATTCCTTAATAAAGGTATCCCCAATACATTAACTATTAGTATACATTTTTTCTTACTTTCACACTAAACTCTAATCCCTTTGAGAGCAAAGATAATGTCATAGCCATCTTGATGTCCTCGGTGCCCAGCACAGTTCCCTGAGCTTGTCACATTGTCAGTATGTGGCTGTTGAGCAGAAGCAAATGATGCATTGGTAATGAACTTCAGAGCTTCAATGGAGTTATCATGCCTTTGTAGTATTTGTAATTATCATTAGCATAAATTATACATCTATTCAGCATAAACATATACATATATTTATGTTTAAGTTAACTATTTAGTAAACTGAATATAGTTTATTCTATCATAATCAGCCTTTTATTTTAAATGGGCATTTATGTTTCAGAGGTCAGGTTGATTGATGCAATTAATTCAGATTGCCCAAGTGAAGGAAAGAAAGAAAAGCTTTGTGTTTTGAAGGTTATTAATGAAAATATCCTAAGTCTCAAAAAGAGAGAGGGATTAATAAGGAGCTGGAAGGGGCAGAGAGCCAAGTCAGTAGCAGAGCAGCACTGAGAGGTGGAGAACATGGCTTTAGAGAATGTAAGGGCCAAGGGCTAAAGACCAAAGAAAGGCCAGGGACTAGAGCCAGGACCTCCTGGGTGGAATAAAGCATCTGGATTGAGGATGGGGGGTAGATCGAAGCTTCTTAAACTGGGAAGCAAGCAAGCCAGCAGCAACATAGGCTGGGGAGACACTGTGATAGCACAGGAAGTACTATAGACAGATGATGAAGGAGAAGAAGAGCTCATGTTGATGACCACCCACAAGGCACCAAGGAAAACCTGATTCAGGGGGCAGACAGCAGGGTCCTTCCCATTTGGGAAGAAAAGACCTTATGTTTGCAACAGGTAAGATGCAGGGTCCTTGGGCAGTATTTAGAAAAAGTATCAGGAAAGTGTAACAAACCACTGCTATTCAGCTTCAATAATGAACAACAGCTCATGGCCAATCTTGTTTCATCCATATCCCCACCTGTCCCTTATGATTTTGAAGCAAATCCTACATTGTATATTATTTAATCTGTAAATAGTTCAGTATATATGTCTAAAATATAAAAAAGGATAAAGTTACTTATGAACTATGATTATACCTTTAAAAATTTTTTAGACCAACAAATATCCACTAAATGTTCAAACTTCCAATAGCTCCTAAAATTTAAAAAATAATACTTTAATGTAGAAGTCATTTTTTGCTTTCAAATAAATAAAAGGCTCCTGGAAAAAAAAAAAAAAAGAGCCAATTCAGTTTGTATGGCTGCAGAGAACAGAACTAGAGAAAAGATTTCAGCAAAATAAAAGATAGAACTGTTCAATCAGAAAAACTACTGGAATGTGCTGCACTCATAAATCCATGTCCCTCTAAATAGGCAAATGAAGCCTGTCTGATCAGTCACCTTAGGAGGGAGACCTCCTCTCCCCATGGTTCCTAATAACCCTACATGCATTAAGACATTATTAATGCAGAGAGAACCCTTCCATCCAGGAACTATGTCTGATGAGCACAATTTTAGACAGTGTGCTCAGAAGTCTTTTTTTCTTTCTCTTCCTCCTCCTTCTTTTGCTCATTTCACAGGTTTAAGTTTTCCAAACCCCTGCAATGTCTTTAGAAGCCTATCTTCACAAAAAAAAAAAAAAAAAAAAAAAAAAAAAAAAAAAAAAAAACCTATAAATCATTTGAGGTCAGAACCCTTCTCTTTTTCACTGGGGAATCCCCCAAATAGAGCACATAAGTGGATGCTTGTTTTACACCTGGTTCCGGTGGGAACAGACCTGAGACCCAGAGACCTGCAGGCAGAAGGCTTGCCAAGGGATGCTCCCAGAAAAGACACCTGTAACAGATGTGGTAGGTAGGACTGGACAGAGTGAGGCATTCAACTCTGATGACCTCAGCTGATTCTACAGGGAAATCTGGGAGGGGTGGTGGTGGTAAAGATGACTCTTCATTCTTGTCCCAAATCTGGGCAAGGGATTGGGTTATTTTGTCCCACCCCCATCAACCAGTCATTGGATAAAAGCTATTTGTGGAGGTCTAGGCTTAACCTTGGGCCAAGTAACTCCTTTGTGCCAAGTACAGTGCCTATGCAGGGGCTTAGCTATAAGTACCATTAGCCAACAGTCCCAGCACCTGGGATAATATGACTACCTCAGTCCTAAAGGGGTGCTCTGGGCAGACTCTGGTGTAATACCCAAACAGTGCTCATCTAACTGAGCTGTGCAAACTGGGCTACTGTCTCCCACTGTCCTTCATCCACCCTGTACTACTTCAGCATGACCTTCTCATCCTTCTTGGAACGTGTGATGGATTCCTTCTAATTTCTTTAGGTGTTTACATATTTCATGCCATTTTCCTTTCCAGGTCAGGATTCTTAAATTTTCTGGCTAATTTTTCATTATGATACTACATGTGCTCTTTTTTGGGGACACTATAAACTTGAAAATTGACTTGGTCTAGATAAATAGTAATAATGAAAGTCGAAAGTCAAATGCGTAAAGAAGTCCTGGCTCATGTTAGAAGCTCCATCCAAAAGTCACCTTCTCTGTGAAATGGAACTGCTTCTCCTAGGCAGGATTGATGCCTGCCAACTATGATATTTACATACTTTAGGCAATTATCTTGTAATGAGCCTATCTTTCTCAGTAGGTTGCAAATTTCCTCAATTCATAGCTTATTTATCTGCTTCCCCTGAGCCTAGAACTGTTCCTGGGACATAATAGATGTCCAATAAAGTCTCTGTTAGATGAATGAATCAATCAATCAATCAAACCATCAAAATTTCAGACCTTTCTTGTGCCACAAACTCAGTTCTTCCTACTGTTTCCCTGACACTTCATAATTGTTGGTAATGTGGTTCACAAGCAGAACTGGGAAATAAACACCAGGATAATAAGACTTGTGTAGTTCACCAAATCAGCACAATAAACTCATGTTTTAAACAAAAAAAAGAGGGGGGTTAGAATTGCTGTTAAAGCTCTAGCACAATCAATTTTAATTAGCATTGCTCATTGTAAGAAATGATAAGGTATCCGTCATTGTAATTGCCAGTGTTGACAATTAGTTAAAGTCATTAACATCTCAAGACTACTTTAATGCAGACTTACTGAATTTTAAAGATTTGGAGGAAAGGTAGGGAGGAGTTGTTTGTAAATTCCTTCCGATTTTACAGGCTCAACAAGCATGCCCTGTGAATGATCACTTTCCAGTGTTCTTAGGGAGTTGAAGAGCAATCAATACCAAAGGACTGTCTCTAGCCCATTCTCTCTTATTATTCAGTATTACCAAGGAAGTTCTTCTAAAACCACATGTTTCAGTGTATCACTCAAATACCTCTGGGGTGCCCTCACTTATCACAGTAAAGAGCCCAATTTTCTTAGCATTGAATTCAAAACTTGAACTTCTAGCTCCATCTCTTAAATGCCCTTCCATTCTCTTTGAGCTCCTCCCCCAACTAATTTAAGTGTAGGCTATTCCTCAACCACTTTGCTCTTAGGTAACTATTGCTTTGCAGAGACAGGCTTGATTGTCCTAAAGACTTTATTTACCCTTGTTTTCCTGACAAACTTCTTCTCCTCTATTTAAAACCCAATTCAAGTGACTTTTGTCCTCAGCTAAAACAAGTCACTCCTTTGTGCTCCATATGAATTTTTCTATTACTAGCTGCATTATACTATGTTCACTTCTTCCTCTGTATTTCCAATAAGCATGTCTTCTGGAGGTTCTTAAATGTGTGGCCCAGAACCTGGCAAATGGTAGACCTGCAATGACTATTTGTTGAATGAGCAACTTAATGAGTAAAGTGATAAGTGATTGAAAAGCGAACATCATGAATGAGTCTGTTATTCAGCACATGGCTCCTTCAGCACCGGTGTCCCGATAATCTGATCAAGAGCCTTATGTTTTCAGCACTTGGTGCTCCCCTTTCTCCTCCCTAAACTCATAAGGGAATGAAGGGAATGTGATATCTTCAAAATTCTAATTTAGTGTCTACATTAGTTTATGATCTAAATTAGATTCACTAAATATAACAACATCACCAACAAATTGACAGTCATCAATTACTTGCTATGTTCTCAGTAGTAAATACTACTAATAAGTCATTAAGATTTCACAACATCTTTTGAAATTAGGGTTATTATTATTATCCCTATTTTTCAGTTAAGCAACTGAAACAAAGAGAAGTTGAGAAACTTGCCCCAAATCACCTAACAAGAAAGTGGTTCCTCTCCAGATTTGTACAGGACCCATTACAAAGAGCACTCATCACATTGAGCTGAACACTCATTTTATTAATAGTATTAATGTCCCCCAACTAGGTTGCCATGCATAATCAAAAATTCTTTGAATGGAATGTTGGGATGATGAAGATGCAACACAAAATGGAAAGATGATGTTTCACAGAAGAAGTAACTCTAGTTTTAAAATAGCAAAGAGGAGGTTCATGAATGGAGGATGTAAGGAAACTTTCTGGTGTTAAAAATCAAACAGGGTATTTTAATAGAATCATCACCTCCTTTCTGCCATTTTTCTTCTCTCCTTTCCTTCTGAATTTATCTTGCTTCCTTTTCTAACTTTGTTGGCACTCAGTTTTCCACTTAATTTGACTTCTCTCTACCCTTGCCTCGTAGGTACAATTGGTCATTTGAACCTGTCATTCTGTCCCACAGTTGTAACCTGAGTTCAGATTTTCCTTATCTCTCAATTAATTTCCTGATTGCAGTTTAATATCCCTAATTTGTATTCCTAGCTACCAACATGGTATTTTATCAAATAAAATATCACTACTAATTCTAATGCAAAAAAATAACAACCCTGGATACAAACATCTATGTGTCTCATTTTCCCAGGTCAGAGAACAAAGTACTTGCCTCAAAATATAAATCCACCTCCAACCTGGCTACTATCTATTTCACTTTCCTCATCTCCAGCTACTCTGTTCCTCTCATGCTTGGCTATCATGCCACACAGTCATAACTCTATTCCTGTGCTCATAAAAAAGTAAGTATCCTTTTATTTCCTTTTCTTCTTTTTTTTCTTAGTCATAATCCAAAGGAAACACCTCCTCCAGGAAGTTATTTCCTAGTAGGAATTCTACCCTTGTCCCAACTTGGAAAAATCACTCAAATTCTCATGTTTTTCACATATCACTATATTAGCACTTATAGAATGACTTCACTTTATTTTGTACTTTATTTTATAATACTCTGAGCTCTTGGAGGGTGCAAACCATGCTTTAGTCATTGTTTTATCATCAGAATTAAGACAATTCTTAGGCTATGGAAAACACAGTGATTTTTTTAAAAAATATTTTATTCATTATTTTTTAGAGAGGGGGGAAGGGAAGGAGGAAATGAGGGAAAGAAACATTACTGTATGGTTGCCTTTCACCTGCCTCCAGCTATGGACCTGGATGGAGACCTGGCTTGCAACCTGGTTATGTGTCCTGACTGGGAATCAAACCAGCAAACCCTTGGGTTCGCAGGCCAGCACCAATTCACTAAGCCACACCAACTTTAACAAGTCAGATAATTCTTTATAAAATTCAGATTTCTGGCTTCTTCTGAAAGAAAAAAAAAAAAAAAAACAGGAAGATATCTTAGGGCAAGACCTAAACTCTTCCACTACAGAAAACATTCCCTAAGGACTCCAGTTTGCTGAAGTCCCCATCAACCCCTCTCATACATTTCTAGCTAGGGTCACTCATGTAAGTGATCTGCTAGGCTCTGATGGCCTTTTGTTTTATGATATAAATTGCAGCATCAATTTGACATGAGTTGAGCTCAATTTTAATCATGGTTTATTCCAACATCAGGTGCTATAATTCTCAGTATCATTCTCAGATAAAAAGCAATCCTGATGAGCAAAGTAATGTGGAAAATCCAGTTTTGGACTCCTTTCTAAAGTAGAAAAGTTAAGATACCATTTTCTATTTGATCCTTTGAAAAAAATGTCAAAATATAAGTTTATGAGAACTCATTGTGGGGAAGGAGCCAATTCAAGAAAGTAATGCAGACTCTATTTCTGTGTTGATCAATATGTAATTTTGTATGTGTCCGACATAGGAAGCAGAATTTGAAAAGTAGGATAATTCTATCAGTCTCTAATTGCCTTATGTAAATAGCTATTAGTCTATTAAACATTATTTTACATGTTGATGTGACTCTGAAATGTACTGATTCATTAGAAAAAAATCTTTTTTGTTATTTTTTCTCGCTGTCTTTAAATGTAAACTATAAGCCCTGGCTGGTAGCACAGTGGATAAGGTGCTGGCCTGCGAACCCAAAAGTTGCTGGTTTGATTCTACAGCCAGGGCACATAAGCAGGTTGCAAGCCAGGTATCCAGCCAGGTCTCCAGCCAGGTCCGTAGCTGGAGGCAGGTGAAAGGCAACCATACAATGATGTCTCTCTCCCTCTCTGCCTCTCTCCCTTCCCCTTTCTCTAAAAATAATAAAATCTTAAAAAATTAAAATTAAAAATAAAAATAAATGTAAACATTAACTAGAGTTTCCAGAGTCCAGATTAAGGGCTCAGAAACTAGCCCTGATTTGTTCAAAGCCCAGATTTGAACAATGAGGGTTAGACTTGGTGATCTGGCTATAACAGGCTACAACATCTATTTTCCAACTGAATTCCAGAGCAGAATTGACTCATATAATTAGTTGGACCACCTCTTCCTCCCTTACAACTCCATGTATACACCATCTGAAAAGGGATGTTTGCTCATTACAGAAGGATGACTTTCTCCCTCAATAGCCAAAGATGTAGGTGATTTGGAAAAGGAAAATCTGAGCTGTTTAGTATCATGTTATGGAAATAGTACAAAATTATAAGAGGAGAGTGGTCAAAAGTGATAGTCCATCATTTTTACGTCACCCAGTCATCCTTTGCATAGTATTTTATTCATGGTAGTACTCAATGAATCTATTAAATACATGACTGCTCTAACAGCCACATAAACTGGTCTTCCATTCCAAGCCATTAAGTGGCTTGCCTTCTGGTTATACCTCAGAATATTTCATGATACAATAGTAAGAACAACTGCTTATACAGTTCAAAATCAAATTAGATAATGCTAAGGTGGCATGTGTAGTCAACAATACATGGAAAAGATGAGGTTTCATGGTTGTCTTTCATCATTCTCACAATTGGAGTTTTCCTCTTCCTATGTTCTTATAAGCTCTGGTTTTATCTCTTTATAGGACTTTCCATGTTTTGCTAGGCATTGGAACTTTTGTAAACATATCTGTCCACATAGGTTATGAACTCCTGGAGAGTATAAATTTTGTTTGATTAAGTCAGTTACCTTGTGTGTCTTAGGGTGAGTTCTGGGATGATGAAAAAACAAGTGCACAATGGAGACATCATCTGGGAGAATAGTCATAATATATAAAATTAGGTATTAGTAAACCAGAAAGCTATCATATTCTTTTCTATTTATTGCCACAGTATCCATACCCCTATGAAGAATAATTTTCAGATAGCTCCCCTCACCCATAAAAGTATGGAGCAACTTTAGAATTGGTAATTTTTTGGAATGTCACTTTGAATTCACTCTACTATTAATTTTCAATGTCTATTAGATTAAACTTACCAGGGTACTAAAGTTTTCTGTATTCTTAGTATTTTGTCTTACTGATTCTATTGTTCAGGTTCCAGTCTAGAAAACAGATACTATTTTAGTTATTTAAGACCAGGGAATTACATAAGTTATGGCAGAGCTGAGAAACTGCATGGAGAACAGTGAAACAGAGAATAATACAAGCAGAAAGTTACTTGCACAACTATTTCTTTTCTTTTTTTCTTTTTTTGGTTTATCATTCATTTTATTTTTTTTTTAATTTTATTGTTGTTGTATTATATCCATCCCCTTTTTGCTCCCCTCTGTCCCCCTCCCCACCCACCCATTCCCCCCAAAGTCAATCCCACCTGTTGTCCATGTCCATGGTTCCTTTATACTAGGTTCTTGTCTAAGCTGCTCCCCTTCTTTGCCTCTGCCTCCCCCCTCCCCCCAACCCCATTCCCCCTGACCACTGAAGGCCTATTCCTTGTATTCATAT
>PVIW01003853.1:42056-153003 GCA_004026585.1 Noctilio leporinus | reverse complement strand
AGGTTGTCATATTTTTTGTCATAGAGTTGTTTGTAGTAATTTCTTACAATCTTTTGTATTTCTGAGGTATCAGTTGTGATTTTCCCTCTTTCAGTTCTGATTCTGTTTATTTGGGTCCTCTCTCTCTTTTTCTTGATGAGTCTGGATAAGGGCTTGTCAATTTTGTTTATTTTTTCAAAGAACCAGCTCCTGGTCCTGTCGATTCTTCGAATTAACATGGAGATTCTTATCTCCTGCTAAATCCTCACTATTCTGGACCCAGGAGACAAGAATTAGGGATTTGTTGGCCAGCTATGCTTTACCAGGAGGATATTCTCTCTTTATTATTTTTACTTTTGTCAACTTCGAAAGACTGGGATTTAATTTATTGAGGGAATCAGTTGGTTTTCCTTTCAATAGTGTGTTGTTTCTTTCTTTTTACAGCACTGGATTCACCCTTGTCTCAGTTTTTCAACCCTGGCCTCTAGAGTCACTGCCCCCAAATTACGATTTAGTATCTTCACCTAAATTTACAGAGAAGGGAACACTGGCACTCAGAGAGATTAAATGACTTGGCTGAGGTTAAAAATGGGTCATCTTGAATGTGAGATAGGAACCAATTCTTTTGATCATATTTCATGGCTTTCTTTCCATGTGACTAAGCCATCTGTTCTCAACTGATTCAATCCTGCTTTTTTTCTTCATATTATCTAGCAGGAGTGTGCCATAGATCAGCTTTCAGTGACAAGGATTCCATTCATTTTTTTTTTTTAACCTGTAACAGTCTTTTACTTCAATATATCTTTAAATGTTTCATATATCTGTTTTGTTTTGTTTTGTTAATTTTTGGCTACTGACCCTTTTTTGTTTTTGACACTGCATTCTCAATTTTAAATAAGTATTCTACTTGTAATAACTTCTCTAATTTATTTTTAAATACTTATTTGACTCTATAGTTGATTCATCTTTTGTCTTTATTTAGCTTTATTATGACATTTGATTCATCTTTTAAGATTTCTTTTTTATTTATCTGTTGTGACTTTTTTATCCTCATTAGTACCTAAGTCACTACAGACTTCATCAGTTCCAGTCCATCCTGCACACCATCAGACTACTTTTTTGAAACACTCATTTTATTATTTTACTCTTCTACTAAACACCTACAGTTCAGAATTGTAAGTGTTAAAAGATGAACAGAGATGTAAAACTTTTTAAACACAGTTCTGGCAACATTTATGGAAGAAACAGTGATAATAATTACAAAGCTGGGGAGCCTCCTGCACAGAAGTTTAAACCTCTGGCATGAAATATGATCTAGGTGGTGACAGGGGAGATGACCAGACCAGGAGGAATCAGCAGTGGGAAAATGGAGACAACTCCACATGGCTTTAAGTATCCTGCCCCAAGACAAAGATCATACATGAGAATACTGGTTTTAGAATGCCCAAAAGATCCTGGTTAGTCTTCCTCAATATGCAGTAATGTCTCCTGAATTACATACAATGAACTATTGTATCTCTATCAATACTCCTAATACATGAATTCAGAAACTAAACTTTTAACAAACAAATGAAACAAGCAAAACATAGGGATGAAGGAAATGAGAGACCTGGGTGTGGAACAGTGCATCTCAGTTTGTAAAATTCTCCTAGGCAGAGCACTGAAAAAATAGTAGGGAGAGTTGGTTGTGCATTGTAGATTCTGTTTATATCTTCTTAGCATAGTAGAGAAGAGAACACTGAATTCGGAGGGAATCCATCACTTTTTAGCATTATTACACTGAAAGAAGGCCTACTGGTTCCTGGAATTTGTGCCAATAGCTGAAAACAGCATTCTTATATTTAACTTTAGACTTGAGAAGAGGTTTGAATAGATACCGTATGTGAACACAAATTATCCCAGAATTATAGGCTTGCAAAATAAAAAGTGAAGAGAGCTCTTTCCCTCTGTTAGAAGGAATAAACAGAAAACAACAAGGAAACTGTAAAAAGTCTGTAAGACTCAGGAAAGGGAATATCATGTTGAAGATGCAGAGGAAGAATGAATCTCAGCCAAAGATTTATTTCAGAATTCAAAGCAACCTTGATGATCTCTGTAGGCTACAAGATTCTATGAAATGGAGAAACATGTTCAAAAAGAAGAGAAGATAAAAGAGGACCAGATGAAAATGTGGACTGACAAGGTAAGAAATGATCTGAAGAAAGCTAAAATGCTATAGCAGTGAAATAATAAAAGGTAGAAATGACACTGTGGAAAAGTAAATTAAATAGATTATTGAGTTGAAGGATAAACTTGAAAGGATGTCCCAAAGGAATAGAATAGGACAAACTGAAAATAAAGGAAAATAAGGTAAATTGGATGAGGAGATGTTACTAAAAATGATTTTCCGTATTTCTAAAAAAGTAATATGATAAATATAAAATTACACAGGTGTTTCCTGTATTAACTGTACACCTGAAAAATCAAATAGAAAAAATCTATGTTTCAGAAGAAATCAGTTATAGGAGAAACGTACTGAGAAAATATTGGCATTTTTTTTGAGATTCCAGAAATATTCTTACTAAGACCCAGCAAATACCTGCAAAGGTATAAATATAAGATTCTAACTCGGTAATGTCATCAAAAGATAATGAAATATCTACACCTACAAAATTTACCAAGGATATTATTGAAAACTTCCAAGTGATAAAACATTGTTCAGCATTTTGCAAGCATTATTTTATTTCTTCCTTATGTCTATGAGGGTCCTCTGGGAGGATTCCTTAGCAAGGCTCAAAGTACAAGGTAGCACAGTTGTTCACATGTGAGGGTATATGTAGAATGACCTTGGCAATGTCCTTGACTACTGTCCTTCTTTAGAACCCTACATCCAATCCTTCTGAAAATAATTTGCCTCTACCTTCAGAATGTATCTAGATTTCATCTCTTTCTCATCATATCCACAGCTACCAGTCTGGCCCAAACCATCATCTTTCACTTACATTACTGAAATTGTCTCTAACCAAGATGGCTTTAATGTTCTCCTCAGCTTCACTAAGCTGTAGATAGGATTCTTTTTTGTAGTGAAAATTTCAACAGCATAAAAAGGACATGGAAACCATAAGAAGAACCAGTCAGAAATTAAGCATACACTAACTGAAATGAGGATAATTTACAGAGAATCAACAGTAGAGAATATGAAGCCAAGAATCAAATCAGCTATTCAGAGTATAAGGAAGCAACACACACACACACACACTCACACAATCAGAACAACAAAAAAGAAAAATTTTAAAATGAGGATAGTGTAAGGAGCCTCTGGGACAACTTCAAGCATACCAAACTTTTGCATCATGGGGGTGCCAGAAGAAGAGAGAACAAGAATTAAAAAAAAAGAATTCCCAGCTTCCCTTTTCTTGAACACACACTTTAGAAAACTTGTCATTGTAAAAACGCCTCTTTCAGATATATGTCATTTTAAGTCTCTTGCCAGTTTTACAACCCAGGAATGTTTTTATTTTTTCAAGGACTGCCAAGCTATCTTTTTAAGTTGTATTTTAAGTAGTCATCAAGGAAGAAAACACTTCTTATTTCCAGTCTTTGTGGGAAGGTAAGGAACCTAGCTTCTTCAGTGGGCTCCTTGCTCCAAGTTGTAAAACCACCTCCTATCTTGGAAATACACAGTAGTTTACTATTCTTTGGGGTTGACTAGCAAGCACTAATAGCCTTTAAAAGTTCTTAAAAACACCACTGATTTTTGTTTCAGTGGAGTTAAGCTCAGACTGTGGACTGCTCTTACATATTGCAGTAGTCTTGAAAGAAATGTTCCCTGCTTGTTAAACTTTAATACATTTTCTTCTCTCCTTGCTTCTATCTCCTTTGCATTACTGGATCTATTCTCAATTCAGTAGCCAGAGTGATAAGATCATGTCGCTCTTCTAATCAAAACTACCAATGGGCCCTGGCTGGTAGCACCATGGGTAAGGTGCCGGCCTGCGAACCCAAAGGTCGCAGGTTCTATTCCCCAGCCAGGGCACATAACCAGGTTGCAAGCCAGGTCTCCAGTCAGATCTGTGGCTGGAGGCAGGTGAAAAGCAACCATACACTGATGTCTCTCTCCCTCTCTGCCTCTCTCCCTTCCCCTCTTTCTAAAAATGATGAAATAAAATCTTTAAAAAAAACAAAAACCTACCAATGGTTCCCAATTTCAAAGACAGAAAATCTAAAATGTTAAAAGTTACACAAGGCACAGCTCAAAATTGCCCTGCTTTATCTCTCTGATGTCATGTCCTACATCTCAAACTCATTCCTTCATTCACATGAGTCTCTGTGCAATTCTGGAATACTGTTGATGTGTGCCTACTGTAGGAACCCCATCTCCCCCTTCAAATTTGGTTCCATTATTACTTTCTCAATGAGGTTTATTCTGAAAGCTTTATGTAGTGCATGTGGTAAACTGAAGAATGACCCTCTCTTCCCAGCATGTCTATATTCTCTAATCTGTGGAACCTGTGAATAAGTTACCTTACAAGGTAAAAGGGACTTGCAGATGTAATTAAGTTATGGAATTTTGAGATGGAGAGATTATCCTGGATTATCTGAATGTGTCAAATGTAATCATAAGTGTCCTTGTAAGAGGAAGGTAGAAGGGTCAGAGTGAAAACAGATGGGACAGTGGAGGCAGAGGTACAAGTGATGCAGCATGAGCTAAAGAATGCAGGCGGCCTCTAGAAGCTGGAAGAGGAAACACAGTTTCCCCCTAGAGTCCCCAGAAAGAGCTTACCCCCACTTACACCTTGATATTAG
Source organism: Noctilio leporinus (assembly GCA_004026585.1). Taxonomy (NCBI): domain Eukaryota; kingdom Metazoa; phylum Chordata; class Mammalia; order Chiroptera; family Noctilionidae; genus Noctilio; species Noctilio leporinus. Next base: position 148,239 of record PVIW01003853.1, on the reverse strand, counting down.
ACCAGTGAGAACCATCTGGACTTCTGAACTCCAAACTATAAGATTATAAATTTGTATTGTTTTAAACTGCTAAATTTCTGGTGATTTATATAGTAGCAGTAGGAAATTAAACAATGTATAACCCTAAACCTCAGCACTCTCTGACTTTATTCTGCTATGCTTTTTTCCCCCTGTTGTAATTGTCACCTTTAACATATTAAATCATTGTGCCATTCACCGCAACATGGATGGACATTGATATCATTATGCTAAGTGACATAAGTCAGACAGAGGAAGACAAATACTGTATGATCTCACATCTATGTGGGATCTGAAAAGTAAAAAAAGAAACCCACCAAACTCATAAAAATAAGAGAAAAAAATTATTTGTGATAATGAGAGACCTGGGATGGGGGTGGGAATTTGATGGTCAAAAGGTATAATCTTCCAGTTATAAGTGCTAAGGATATGATGTAAAACATGATGACTATAGTTAACACTGCCATATGGTGTATTTGAAAGCTGCTTCAAGAGTAAATCCTTAGCCCTGGCTGGCGGCATAGTGGATAAGGTGCCGGCCTGCAAACCCAAAGGTCGCTGGTTTGATTCCCAGCCAGGGCACATAATCAGGTTGAAGCCAGGTCTCCAGCCAGGTCTGTAGCTGGAGGCAAGTGAAAGGCAACCATACATTGATATCTCTCTCTCCCTCTCTGCCTCCCTCCCTTCCCCCATCTAAAAATAATAAAATTAAAAACAAAAGTAAATCCTAAAAGTTATCACTGCAAGGAAAAAACCCATTTTTTTCTTTTCTTAAAAATCTGTGAGATGAAGGATGTTAACTAAACTATAGTAATCGTTTCATAATATCTATAAGCCAAATCATAAACTTACAGTGTTGTATATTAATTATAGCTCAGTAAAACTGAAAAAAACCTGTCAAAAATAAAATCATTTACTTATGCTTGTATTCTTTTTTCTTCCACAAGATTATACGTGCCTTGTGTTTAGAAATCTTGTTTTGTTTTATGCACTTAGCACTTAGAACAATGCATGGCCTAATGTAAAATATTTATTGAATTAATTAGAAGAAAAATTTCAGATAGTAAGGACCCATACAATGAATTATCTTTGATTTATATTGTAAATTTTGCTTTAGAACACATGGAAACTGACAAAGGGGTAAGTCAAGATAATGAAGAATATTATGTAAAAGGGCTTGCCACCCTTCCCTTATTGAACATGGAAGGCCTTTCCATGTTCCTGTGGTAGAGGTTACTACTATATAGTGGGTACTCCACAGGCTCTGCTGCTTCCTTCCCCTTCCTCTCTTGTACTTAGTCTTCATTAGTGTGCTGTGAGTGGCAGGGACCTGTGTTACTTCTGGAAGGAGAAATTTAGGAGCCATTGTGTGCCCTCCATCTTTTTCTTCTCCTATGTTATGACCATGAGGCCACATGTTTCAGATCGCTAAAATGGGGGAGGGCTGGCTGAACACTACTGAGCTTAATGATAATGAGAAACAAAGGCTAATTGTGTTAAGCAGTGAAGATTCTGGGGGTTTAGAAAGTTGTAGCAGTTAGCCTTAATAGAAGTAAATGGGAGCAAATTCTACAATGTAGTTGGATTTTAACATTTTTAACTGTTGTAAGCTGGAAGTCAAAGTTGTGCTTTGCATACCTTTTTAAGCTATCATACATTTGCTTGTATTTCTTAGTACCAGAAAAGGTATTTTTAATTTAATTTATATATATATTATGAATATATTTATATTATATATTATGCTATTATAATTGTCCCAATTTTTCCCCCTTTGCTCCCTTTACCAAGCACCCCCCAGTCCCTCAGGCAGTCCCCACACCATTGTTGTGTCCAGGGGTCATGAATGTAAGTTCTTTAGCTACTCCATTTCCTATACGAAACTTTACATGCCCATGGCTTTTCTGTAACTACCTTTTTGTACTTCTTAATCCTCTCATCTCTTCACCCATTCCCCTATAACCTCATCCCATCTTGCAACCAGGAAAATGCTCTCTGTATTCATGATTCTCTGCTCTTCTGTTTGCTTAGTTTGTTAGATTCAGTTGTCGACAGGTGTTATTTATTACCATTTTATTCATAATTTTGATCATCTTTTTCTTAAATAAGTCCCTTTAACATTTAATATAATAATGGTTTGGTGATGATGAACTCCTTTAGTTTTTTTTTGTCTGAGAAGATCTTTTATATCTCCATGACAGCTTTGCTGGGTAGAGTAGTCTTGGTTATAGGTCCCTGATTTCCATGACTTTGAGTATTTCTTATCAATTCTTGTAGCTTGCAAAGTTTCTTTTGAGGAATCAGTTGACAGTCTTATGGGAACTACCCTGTAAAGAACTAACTTATTCTCTTGCTGCTTTTAAGATTCTCTCTTTATCTTTAACCTTTGGCATTTGATTATGAGTAGGCCTCTTTGCATCCACCTTATTTGGGACTCTCTGTGCCTCCTGGACTTGCATGTCTATTTCCTTCACCAAATTATGGAAGTTTCTTTCATTATTTTTTCAAATAGATTTCCAGTTTTTTGCTTTTTCTCTTCTCCTCTGGAACCGCTATGAGGTGAATATTGGACCTCTTGAAGTTGTCCCAGGGGTTACTTATACAATCTTCAGCTTTTTGGATTTTTTTTTTTTTTCTTTAAGAGGGACTGCTGGAATACCAGAAGTTCTTCTGCTGGCTCAATTCCTGCTGGATTTTGCAGTCAGAGGTTATGGAGACTTATCTTCCTGGCATTGGTACCCTGGGTGGGGCTTGGACTCCTTACTACTGAGATATTCCTCCCAAATTTTTATCCACTACAAATGTGTATAGGACCAGCCTGTTCCATATCTCCACCCCATTTACCAGTCTGGATGGACATAGTTTCTTAATTCTGTAGTTGTCATACTTCCATTCAACTTGATTTCTGCTGGTTCTGAGTAATGGTTGTTTTATAATTTAGTTGTAATTTTGATGCGTTTGTGTGAGCCATGTTTACCTATGCTGCCATCTTGACTAGAAGAGAGAAAAAGTACTTTTTGAGATGTATCTTTCAACACACAGTTCAATAAAGTCTTGCATCTTTATTGTTGACCAATTAAAATAATAGTACTGTTCTTCTATTTCTGCACTTGTTAACTATGGCTGAGCAGTTAATCTGCCTTGGGGATTTCTTTCTTTTTTTTTTTCCCTACAAAATTTGAACTGCATAGTGTACCATAATGTCCAATTACACCACCAAATAACTTTAGTAATAATTTATGTATCTTAAAAATAATAATTAACTAAACCATTTGTAGTTGAAAAATTAATAAAGTATCTGATAACTTTTATTATTAGATTTAGTATATACCCACATCTACTAGACTTTTTTTTTTTTAATTTTTTTTTTAAGATTTTATTTCATTATTTTTTAGAAAGAGGGGAAGGGAGAGAGGGAGAGAGACATCAATGTATGGTTGCGTTTCACCTGCCTCCAGCCACAGACCTGACTGGAGACCTGGTTTACAACCTGGTCATGTGCCCTGGCTGGGGAATCGAACCTGCGACCTTTGGGTTCGCAGGCCAGCGCCTTATCCACTGTGCTACCTACCAGCCAGGGCCCTACTAGACTTTTTATGTGCTCTAATGTTCTAGAAAACACTAGAAAAGAGGCTAGAAATACCTTTCTATAAAGGGCCTAATAGTAAATATTTTCTGCTTTTTGAGTCTTACAGTCACTAACAGCTACTCAGCTCTGCCATTGTAGCATGAAAATGGCAATAGGCAACAAAGAAATGAACAAGTGTGCATGTGTGCGTGTGTGTGAGTTCCAATAAAACTTTGCTGATAAAAGCAAACTGTGACTGTAGTTTGTCAACCCCTATTCTAGAAGAATTAAGGATACTTCTCTTTGTTACAATACCTCATTCTTGTTAGTAATTTTCAACTAATGGCCAAGAATCTCTCAGGAGAAGCATGATGTGTATGTTAGGGTTCTATAAGAGAAACAGAACCAGTAGGATTTTGTATATCCCCACCCCTCCTTGCCAATAGAAAAACCTTTGGTTCTTGCTATTCATCGTATTTATGTTGTAGGGAGTCTCTACCAACACTGAAACAGTGAGTAACGAACCATTACTCTGTTACTCTTAGGGGAAATTCAGGGTAGTTTCTGTAAGCCTCTGGTCATGACATTTTTTGTCAACCAATCAATCCTTGTTTTATGCATGTTTGTGTTAATGATGTCTTATTTAATATGTATTGTTGATTTATTAACATTGAACTTGTGGTCAATAGCACTATAATTTATGCCTGAATAAAGCTTATCTAATGTGTATTTTTTCTGTAAGGCACAGCACAGCCTTCTTGTGATTAGAAATGCCAGAGAACACTTCAGCACTACACTAGAGAGTATTTAAACAGTGAAATCACCAAACTGGTGCAAGAAATGAAAAAAAGAGTGGTACTAAGTAAACTAAAAAGAAGGGTTGTTTATAGTTTGAGATCTAAACAAGGAAGCAGAGCATTCCCATGTTGTATCTCAAATGGGAACCTATGCATCTGGTGACTTAATTTTTTACTATTCCTCATGTGTTGGGAATGACCATGAAAGTGCCATGAGTGTGGATTTTAAAGTTACACATACATGTTAGCAGGTAAGCGAATATGGACACATTGTGAACAGTGAGGACCTAGTACTCGGACATACAAATTTATTTCAATAAATCAACTGGCAAGTCTAAAGTTTGTATGGCAGGCCAGAAACCAGGACAGAAGCCACCCCTGCAATCTTGAGGCTGAATTTCTTCTTTCTCAGAGCAACCCCAAGTATTGCTGCTCTTAAGACGTTTCAGCTGAATAGATGAGGCCAGATTATCAAAGCTAATCTCCTGTACTGAACTTAACCACATCTACAAAATACCTTCAAAGCAAACAACACTATCTAGATCAGTATTTGATTTCATAACTGGGGACGCTAGCCTAGCCAAACTGATGCATTAAGTTAACTACCACAGTGAGTATAGTTTGGAAAAGCCCAGAGACAACAGTGGGATAATAGTCCTGTGATTATTATTTTTTAAAGATGGCATCTTTTAAGAATACATAATAAAGCATTTCTAGATGAAAAAGACTAACAAACTAAACAAAATATCAAGTGTGATTATCTGGGTCCACTTGCCTTCTCAGTGTTTATTGTATTCTCCCATATTTGTAAACTTTCTACATTTCTCCTGTGTTTATTACATAATTAATTTATGGTAGTTATATATGTAAATTTCCTATTGCAATATAACAAGTGACCACAAATATATCATCTTAAAACAACAAATATATTATCTCGTACTTTCCATGGGAATCCAGGCACAGGCTATCTGAGTCCCATGTTCATGGTCTCAGCAGACTTAAAATCAGGGTGGTACCTAGGGCTCGGGGTTTCTTCCAGCTCACTGGTTGGTAACTGCATCCAGTTTCTTGCAGTTGTAGTTTAATTCCTGTTTTCTTGTGGCGCTTGGCCATGAGTTTCTCTCAATTCCTAGGTGGCACTCTCAGGCCCAAGGCTTGTGTCTTCAAAGTCAGTAGGAGAATCTCCCTGTACTCTGCCAAGATGGGGCCTTACATAGCAAAAGCTAATCAAGGGAGAAACTATCCAATCTTCTTCATGGGTGTTGCCCAAATTGAAGAGAATTGTGCAAGCCAGCGCAGCAAGAATTTTGAGGAGCATCTTAGGATTCTGCCTCGTATGTTGCATGAGCACAACTAATAAAACATTTATGGTAAAAATTGGAAAGAAGCAAAAAATATTAACTGTTATTATCCCTGTGAGTTGGCATTATGAAGGAAGGTGTATTTCCTCCCACAACTCTGTAGTTTTAAAGTTCTTCTGTAACAACATGTGTTAATTTTATGTATTCATTTAATTTTAATACATTTTTATAGAAGTAATATTGCTTCTTGAGAGAAAAAATTAAACAGTAGTGAAGGGTTTAAAGATGAAATTATAATTAAGCTCTAAGCTTATCCCTACATCCATTTTATAATGTAAATAACATTTTGAAGTATCATTTTATAAGTGTTCTTCATATTTTCCTTTTCACTAAACACTATATATTGGACATTTCAATATAAGTACACCTACTGAGGTCTTTATTTTGGTAATTAAATTTTTCAGTTTACAAATTCCAGGATTTTTTTCCCTCATGATTTCAATTTCATTGCTCATTATTTCCATCTTATTGTACATCTTAGAAATCATCTTCCATACGTTATTTTTAGCAATCAAGTTCATGTTTAGCTATGGTTTTGTTTCTCCTTTTCTTTCTCCTTGTGGCTACTGGATCTTGTCTCCTGGCATGCCTGATAATTTGTAGCCTAATGCCATATATTTTGTATGAAAAACTGCAACCAGAGCTTCTCCTCAGTGAGTCCTGTACTTTAATTTTCTGTCCCCAGTGTGAAGAAACAGGGGAAAGTTAACCTTTATGAAAAGTGAACCTCACAGTGGGGTCTGATCATAATTTCCTAACTGGACAGGTCATGGTAGCTCATCAGGCTCCAAGCATATAACTTTTACAGTATAGGGTTCATCTTGGCCTAAAGAGGCCCTGTCCATTGTCTCTATGCATCTAGTTACTCACCTTTGAAATGGACCCTAGCACCCTCAAGAGACCACTTCATTTTATTAACTCTCCTGTAATCCAGGTGCTTTCTCTCACCTCCAGGCATCTTTCTTAATTCCACCCTTAATTTTACATGCATAAAGGAAATTGAGGAACTGTCATTCCCTGGAGCATTTGCCATCTTGCTACCCAAGAATTTCCATCAGTTTTGGCTCAAACTCATAAAAATTCTCCATAGATTTGGGTGTTTCTTACATGGTCACCAGTATCATGAGAGTGACAAACCACCTGCTTAATTCATGTGATGTGGCTGTCACTTTCTGCTTGGCTTCCTATGCTTTTGTCCTATGTGGGGCAGGAATCAAAAATTGCCTTCAGAGGAAGAGTAAGTTGATCCCTGGGATCATAGTCCCTTACGTTCTGGAAGACTTGGTATCACTGACCTTCAGTTTTTGTTTTCTCAAAAGATTACTGACCCTTTGAGCCACTCCTATCGTTTGGTCCCCTAGCCCCAGACCGCTTAGGGACTGGCAAACGCCTCCAGGGAAAGAAGAGTAGGCAAGTCAGGCTTAGCTCAAGGTGACCAGCCCTCCATTCTCTGCTGCTCTCTAACAGCTGTTTTGTGCATTTCCCTCCAGTTTTCATTTCTTTTTCTTCGTGCTCATTGAACTATAGTTAATGAGGAGCGACTCATTCATTTCCAGAAGCAGAAGTCCTCCACCTCTGTTTTATCCCCCATTCTAAGCATTATTAGTTTTGTTTTAAATGGTCACTGCTTAACTTGATCCACATACGTTTTCTGTTCACCTTTCTTCTGAGATTGTTTTAGTTCTTGCTAAAGTACGTTGCTTAACATCATTTCAGTTTGTTTAGTGAGAGTTGGTATTAAATTTTCCATTTTGTCATGTCTGAAAATGTCATTTAAAAATATCATTTATTTATTTTTAGATCAAGGGGAAGAGATTGAGAAAAAGAGGGAGAGAAACATTGAAGTGAGAGGGAAATGTTGCTCACCTTTCCTATGTACCCCTACTGGGGACTGAACCCACAACCCAGGCATATGTCCCGACCAGGAATTGAACCAGTACCTTTTGCTTTGCTGGATGACATCCAACCAACTAAGCCACAGAGCTGAAAATATCATTTTTTAAAAGGTAGCATGTGATTAAAAACTTAGTTGCAAAGTTTTGGGTGGACATTATTTTGTCTTAACAATGTGAAGATAATATTATACCACATGTTTGGCTTTTAATTTTTCTGTGGAGAAATCTGCCCTTATTCTAATCATTATTTGTCAGTTTCTAATTTTTTCAGGCACTTTTAGGAGCTTTTCTGTAACTTAGTCAAAATGTTTATTTTTTATTTCATTATGGGAATTTTCAAGCATACACAAAATAAAAGGGAACACTATGTAATAAACCCATCATTGTCCCTAGTCCTGCCTGTAGGTTAACAATTAGCCTTCTGCCATTCTTTTTGTCTCTTTTATTTGTGATTGTACAGTTTGAGATTTTTGGTGCTTCCTGAATCTGTGAATTTATTTCTTTTACCTGGCCTGAACAAATCTCAGCTGTTATCTCTTTGAATAGCCTTTTTCTTTCACCTTCCATATGCCCTCCTACTGAGATAGCTGCTAGGCAATTCAGTTGTCTCTTCTAGTCTCTTAAATGTCGCTTCCATTTCCTTATCTTTAATGCAGTCGGACTGATGATTTTAGCTCTGTCTTGCAGGTCTAAGTCTCTCTTCACCTGTGTCTACTCTGCAGTGTAACTGAGTTTTTGCTTTAAATTATTGTATTTTCACCTTAGTAGTTCTAATTATTATTTTTAAAATTGGCCAGTTAAGTATTAATAACTTTTAGTCCTTGCTTAGAGCATAATTATCTGGAGCACAGATTCTGAAGCTAAATTCCTAGAATTTGGATTCTATTACCACAACTTAGGCAGTATACATTTAAGCAAGTTTCTTAACATCTCTAAGCTTTAGCTTCCTCATCCATAAAATGGATAGCACCTACTTTTTACAGTTGTTGAGGATTCTATGAGAAACTATATAGATAAAACATTTAGAACAGTGCCTACCATAAAATAAAGATTATAAAAGTGTTTGTTACCTAAACTATTTTGTTCCCTTTTTTTTCTTAAAGTATTTTTAGAAGTTGTTTTTGCATTCTGATTTAATCATTTCAATAACTGAAGTCTTTGTGGTGATCATTCTATTGATTTTTTTTCTGCTAACTTCATTGATGTCACCTTGTACCACTGTATATTTGGGGAACTAAAAAAAAATTCTTTATTTTTAGAGAGAGGAGAAGAGAGGGAGAAAGAAAAGGAGAGAAACATTGATATACTAATTGGTTGCTTCTCACACAACTGCAACTGCAGACCTCACTTGCAACCCAGGTATGTGCCCTGCCTCGGAATCGAACCTGGAACCTTTTGGTTCACAGGTCAGCACTCAGTCCACTGAGCTATACTGGAAACTTATTTTTTGTACTTGCTTCTGACTAATCTTAGGTGTTAAAAATACTGAAAGTCTGATTCGAAGGTATATTCCTGTAACTGAAAGCAGGTCTGGCCACCTGCTGCAACGAAAGCTAGAATTTGAGAGTCAGGTGCTGATGTAAAGGAAAATGGTATATTTTCAGGGGCCAGCCACCTGGAAGATGAGGGGCTTGTGTCTCAAAACTCATCTCCTGGGAAGATGAGGGATTCATATCACAAAGCCCGTCTATTGGGAAGTTGGGGATCAGGCTTTAAAGCCTGCTTCTCATCTCAGTAGAGGCAGAGGGTTTTATAAGGAGGGAGGGGAGAACAGAACAAAGATATCAAAGGAAGGGGTTGAAAAAGTTCTCTACATGCAAATAAACTAAGTCCATTCTGGTAAGGCCAGCGATGGTCCATGTGAATCATCCTGATTTAGTCATCCTGGCTCCACTGTTGAAGATCAACAAATTCCCCAGAACTAAGGTGCCTGAAGATCGAATTCTGTATCTTTTGAAGTTAGTTCTTAGGATTCTTATACAAACATGCTGCTCATCTACAAGCTACTTATTAGTCAGAGTCAGTACTTACAGAATCAATGTCAAAATTGTGGGGTGGGTTAGAATTCCCCACTGTTACAATTTTCCACTGTTATATTCCTGCATTTGTTTTGTATCTACTGGGATTCTCCAAGTGCTCTAGTCCCCGTATCACTTTAAGTTCCTGCTCTTGTTTGGGAACCCCAAACCAGTTTGAGGGCAGATCTATGGTTATAGTTTCTCCCTGGACATTATTTTCTAAATGTATGAAGCTGAAACAGACACATTTACTTATCAATTCCCTTTGCTGGCAGGAAGCTTATTCTTTTCCTAAAAGAGCAGGAGTGGAGGGTCCAGCTCAGTAAAAATGTCTAGGAGCCCAATGTGTCAACTTATGTGGGCCCAAGGTCCTATCTTTTGTCCCGACATGGACGTTATAACCTAGGCACTAGGTTTTGTCAGCATAGGAATATACAAACTTACAGAGAATTTTTATATGTGTTTATTTGAGCCAAGCTGATAATACATGCTGGGGAACAGGATCTCAAATGCTCCAGGAAAGAACAGTTTTGCAGCTTCTTTTATGCATTTGAAATTGCAGGCATGTAAGGCAGATTACATGGAGGTGAGAGAAAGTCAGGCAGGTATTAAATTATAAGATAACAGATTATGTGCTCTCTTGAGGGTGATTAGGGCTTATTTCAAATATGTTAACCTAGATGTATAGAAACAATAAACAGGGCTTGTTTAAGGCAAAGATAAACTTTTTACTAAAAAAGTTATATGTCTGGGGTGTGATGAGCTACCATGAAGTATCCAGTTAAGAAATTATGATGAGATCTCACTGTGAGGTTGCATTGCATAGAACCCACCCTTTTTTATGCCCACAGTTACTTGCATCCAGAATCATCTGGGGCAGTCATGGTTCCAGAGCTAATTTAACTCTGTGGTGTTGGCTGTTTCTATTAGGACCATGAGATGTTCCCAAATGAACTCAATTATAATTAAATAATTTTAAAAAAGATTTTATTTTTAATATATTTTAAAGATTTTATTTATTCACTTTTTTGAGAGGGGAAGGGAAGGAGAAGGAGAGGGAAAGAGACATCCATGTTCAAGAGATACATCAATCTGTTGCCTCACACTTGCCCCCAACTGGGACCTGGCCTATGACCCAGGCATGTGCCCTGACTAGGAATCAACCAGGTGACCTTTTGGTTCATAGGTCTCACTCAGTCCACCAAGTCACACTAGCCAAGGCTGAACTAAATTATAATTTAGAGTAAAATTTTTTATAATTAGTTTTTGCATCTATCACCATTTTCTTGACTTTTTCATAATGCCTGTGTTACTAAATTGTTGTAAATGGAGGTCTTTTTAAAAATATATACTGTGCTATATAATTAGTATTTTTCTTTTGTGTGTGTGTGTGTATGTGTGTGTATAAATATGTATTTATATTTGTCCTTATACTTGAAATGATGTAGGCTATTCTTATTCTTCAATAATTTATTCAAACTTTAATGTTATCCACTGATTCCTTCCTATGAAATTTAATAAAATCATAAGCTTGTACTACTTTACTTCTTGCCTATCTTTCTCTATTTCTTAATTTTTGTCATGTTAGCTTTTTCATTGTCACGGCAATAACATTTTATTATATTCAGCTACTATAATTTTCACAGTTTATCTTTCTTACATTTAAATGTATTCAACCTTCATTTTCAATTATTTTGTAAATAGCCTTCCAGGTTATAAATTCTTTACTTGATTCTTATTTTATCTTTTGATTGATTAGATTTGTCATTAAATAATGTTTTTCTTTTAATGACGTCATGAGTACTATAATTTCTAATGTTTTACTTATTTGAAATTGCTTCCATTACCTTTATAAATGAATGACAAATTGGGTCTTCTTTTTTAATAAAGATTTTATTTATTATTTTTAGAGAAAGGGGAAGGGAGAGAGGCAGAGAGGAGAGAGACATCAGTGTATGGTTGCTTTTCACCTGCCTCCAGCCACAGACCTGGCTGGAGACCTGGCTTGCAACCTAATTATGTGCCCCTACTGGGAATTGAACCAGTGACCTTTGGGTTTGCAGGCTGGTGCTTTATACACTGTGCCACCAGCCAGGGCCACAAATTGGGTCTTAAAAGTAGAGATCACTCTTGCTTTTTCTCAGAACTATGTAAATATTGATTTATCCGTTTCACATTATAAAATAAAATTTGCGTATTTTAAGGCAATCTAAATTTTGCTCATTGTAGGTGACTTGTTTTTATTTCCTAAATAGTTATGATATATTTTTCTGCTAAAGTTTAGAAGCTTCACCAAGTGTATTTTGACATTGTTCATTTTTACAGCTTTTTAAGTGGAACATAGATTTTTTTTTTAATCCATGTATTCATCCTTTTAGAAAATGTTTTTCTTTTATAACATTTTCAGGTTCTATTCCATTTGCTGAGATTTCTTTTCTAGAAACACCAATTATAGTTTTTGTTGTTGTTGTTGTTGTTGCCCATATTTATCATGTTCTCTCTACTTTCTTTTATACCTTTGTTATTTTCTATCTTATTGTGTGGAATTTTCTCTATAGCCTTATGCTTTTATCTTATTTTCAACAGCATTCAGTTTATTTATTTCAACTTATAATTTGCCCTTCATTTCTGTATGGTTTATTGTCGTCATCCATTTCTTGCCTAAGTTCTGCCAGGTAACTTGTATTTCTTTTTATTCTTTATTTACGTGTACCTTCTATTTGTTTCGTTGTTAAACCTTCTAAGTGTTTTGCCTCACAATTTCTTGTTTTAAATTCTACTGTTGATGAAAGTATTTCACTTATTTTTATTTGTTTTAAGTTTCTTATGGCCCTAGTGGTTAATATTGGTAGTGTAGGCTTTGAGCACAGATGCAGTGATGAGTCCTTGGAACTTTGAGTGGGATTAGATGGTCTCCCTGTGGAACAGGAAGAGGATTTGTATAGACTTGTTCTCTGGTTGTTCCCCAGTGCATTTTCACCTTAGCATTCGGAGATTCTGGTAATAAGCTACTAATAGGTTCTTCCAGGACAGCCTCACTTGCTTTTAGAGAAACTTATACCTTTTTCAATATTTTAAGCAGCTTTCATGGTCTTACCTAAATTTGGTACAAAAGTTTCATTATTATATATTCTTTACAATTTGTGATTTAATGTTAATGATTTTTTTGTTTGTATTGAACATAGAGGTAATTGTTTATTTTATTTAATAAACTAAAATTCAGGAAAGTTACCTACTTTGCCATCTTGAATTTTATAATAGAAATACCAAATTTTATTTTTTTTAAACTTTGCTCTGCTTACCAAACCATATTCATTAGTTTTCTGTGTTGACATAGAAAATTACCATGAACACTACAGTTTAAAACAATGCAAATTTATCTCACAGTTCTGTAGGCCAGAAGCATGTGTGGGTTTGATTGCACTTTCTTCCTTGTGTCTTATAAGGTCAGCTTCAAGGTGTTAGACAGTCCGGGCTGTTATCCAGAGGCTCTGGGGGAAAATCTATTCCTGGGCTCATTTAAGCTGTTGGTAGAAATGAGTTCCTTGTGGTTGTAGGGCTGAGGCTCCCATTCCTTTGCTGGCCATCAGCTGGGAGCCTTTCTCAGCTCCTTAAGGATCCACCTACATTTCTTACCACTCTGTCTGTCTTCTCATGAGCAATGGTGTACTAAGTCCTTCTTGTGCTTTAAATCTCTCTTACTTCTGCTGCATTTTTTCTGCCTTCCACCAAGAAAATTCCCTGCTTTTAAAGACTCATAAGATTGCATTCAGGCCAGGTAGATAATCTAGCATGACCTATTTCTTCAGCTTAAATTCAATCTGTGAAGTCTTTTGCCACATGGCAAAACATGCTCACAGATTCCAGGGATTAGTATACAGACATTTTTTGGAGGTGGGGGTCATTATTTTGTCTAACACACATATTAAAGGAGGTGATCATATCTTCTAATACATTCCAACCCTAAGTTTTCATGCTTACCGGATCTAGGTTTTTACCCTTCTGGAAGAAGATACATTATATTTAAAGTGGTCTTTTCACCTTTTGGATCGTATTTTAAATGAATTACTTAATTTTTTCACTTAAAGTATTGTGGTAGCTTGCTATTGCACTCAGAAAATAATTTAAACTCTTCCATGGCTATGAACTAGACCCTACCAACCCCTCTCTGTTCTCAACCCACTGTGCTCACTGTCTTCTCATGTGTGTCTAACAACACTGCTCACCCTTTGATTTTTCAAATAGTTTTTAAATTGACCATGCTTCAGGTCCTTTGGACTTGATCTTCCCTCTGCATTGGATATTGTTACCACAATATTTCTACTCTTGACCCTGTTTTCTCATTTAGGCTCAAGTCAAAGATCATCTCTTTGATAAGATGTCTTTCTTCTGTGGCTATGGACATAAGAAATGTCCAAACTTGTGGAGAATTTTTATGAAAGTTTATTTGAGCCAAACTTAGGATGTATGTTAGGGAAGGAGCTCTCATATGTTCCCAAAAGTTTTGCATTTAAAAATAAGGAAAGAAAGTAAGGAACAAACTGTGGTTGTTCTGACTTGAGTATCTGGCAGACATTTTACCAAATTTAAACAAAGTGAATCTATCAATTGAAAGAATACATCTGGTAGTATTTGTTTCTAAAGATAAAATGAGCTTTTAAGTGAAAATTAGAACTTTGTAGAATTTATATCAACTTCCCAAACACTCAGCTCAGTGAGCCAATATTTTCTAAACCAACCAAAAAAATGCTTGATATTACTATGCATGGACAAAATATCTACTCAAAGCATAAAATGGGCCAATAGACTTAATATAGCAGCAGAGGAAGTTCATTGGTATGGTTTCAGATACTGCATTGCAACTAACCTTTAGGAAACTATTTCTAGTTTAGTTTGAGTATACTATCAAAGAACAATATCCAAATTTATCTCAAAGGACTTTTAAATTTTACCTCCAACTATGCAAATGTATGAGCTGCATTTTTTTATGTAAGTCAACCAAAATAACATATCCTAGCAAACTGAATATAGAAGCAGATATGAAGATATGATTGTCTTCTACTTAGGTACATATTAAAGAGATTTTTAAAAATAAAAAAGCTCCACTTTCCTCACTAAATTACTTATATATTGGAAAATATAGTTAATTTTTATAAAATATGTTATATTTGTACATAGTGGGTTGATTATTTTTAATGAATTAGTAAATATTTTTGAAAATTTCAGGTTTAAACTCTAATATGGTAAGCATTAAAGATATAATCCACATAAATGAAAGTCTTTTGGGATCTTTACTAATTTTTTTTCAGGGTTGTTCTATTTAATCAAGCAGTGGGATACAAAAATACATATATAATTCAAATATATTATTGCCACAATTTTTAAATCTTTTTATATTTTTAAAATAAATTTTTATTTTTTTAAATTTAATTTTATTGTTGTTGTATTATATCCATCCCCTTTTTGCTCCCCTCTGTTCTCTTCCCCACCCACCCATTCCCCCCCAAAGTCGATCCCACCTGTTGTCCATGTCCATGATTCCTTTATACTAGCTTCTTATCTAAACTGCTCCCCTTCCTTGCCTCTTCCTTCCCCCTCCCCCTAACTCCCTTCCCCACTGACCACTGAAGGCCTATTCACTGTATTCATATATCTGGTTCTGTTTTGCTTGTTGTTAGTTTTGTTCATTAATGTCCTGTAATGGGTGAGATCATATGGTATTTGTCCTTCACTGACTGACTTATTTCACAAAACATAATACTTTCTAGTTCCATCCATGTTGTTGCAAAGGTTAGGAGTTCCTTCTTTCTTTCTGCTGTGTAGTATTCCATTGTGTAAATGTACCAAAGTTTTTTGATCTGATCATCCACTGGTGGGCACTTAGGCTGTTTCCAGCACTTGGCTATTGTAAATAGCACTGCTATGAAAATAGGGGTACATAGGTTCTTATGAATTGGTGTTTCAGGGTTCTTTGGGTATAGTCCAAGTAGTGGAATTGCTGGATCAAAAGACAGTTCCATTTTTAGTTTTTTAAGGAAACTCCATACTATTTTCCACAGTGGCTGCACCAGCCTGCATTCCCACCTATACTGAAAAGGAGAATTAGGTGTATTCAGTCTGCATTAATCTGTATTCATCAAATATTAATCTCATTCAGAAACACTCTAAGACATATCCAAAATAACTTTTAACCAAAGTGTGTGGCTACTGTGTGGTCCAGTCAAGTTGATACATAAAATTAATCATCACACCATTCTACTTCCTGTGTTTCTGAATTAGACTACTCTAGATTCCTCATGTAAGTGGAATCATACCATATTTATCTTTTTGTGACTGGCATATTTTACTTTGCATATTATCTTCAAGGTTTATCTGTGTTGTAGCATGTGTTAGAATTTTCTTCCTTTTAAAGGCGGAATAGTATTCCATTGTATATATACCACATTTGGTTGCTTCTACATTATAGTTCCTGTAAATAATGCTGTTATGAACATGGATGTACAAATATCTGCTTGAGATCCTGCATTCACTCCTTTTTTGTGTATATACTCAGAGATGAAATTGCAGGATATATGGTAATTCAATTTTTAATATTTTGTGGAACCATCAACTGTTTTCTATATTGGCTGTAGTATTTTACATTCCCACTAACATGGCAACAATTTCAATTCCTCTTCATCCTTGCCAATGCATGTAATTTTTTATAATCACCATTCTAAGAGATATGAGAGATATGATGTGTATCTCTTTGTTATTTTTGATTTGCTTTTTTACAAAAGATATATTTTTATTTATTTTCAGAGAAGGGAAGGAAGGGAAAAAGAGAGGGAGAGAAACAGCAATAAACATCGATTGGTTGCCTCTTGCACATCTCTAACTAGGGACCTGGCCAGCAACCCAGGTATGTGCCTTGACAGGGAATTGAACCAGCAACCTTTCAGTTCACAGGCTGGTTCTCAATCCGCTGAGCAACACCAGCCAGGACTGATTTACATATTTCTTTAATGATTAGTGATGTTGAGCACCTGTTCCTGTGTTTATTGCCCTTTTATATATCTTCCTTGGAGGAATATCTATTCAGCCCATTGCTCACTTTTAAATTGGATTGTTTGATTTTTGGCTGTTGAGTTGTAGATCTTTTTATATATGTTATGAATATTAATCCCTTATCAGACATGGTTTGCAAATATTTTCTCCCATTCTGTGGGTTGCATTTTTACTCTGTAATTTTGTCCTTTGATGCACACAAATTTTACATTGTGATGTAGCCCAATTTTTCTATTTTTTCTTTGGTTGCCTGTGCTTTGGTGTCATGTTCAAAAGATCATTGACATATCCAATATCATAAAACTTATATTTTCTTCTAAGGGTTGTATTGTTTTAGTTCCTATGTTTAGGTCTTTGATCCATTTTGAGTTAATTATTTTCTGTAGTGCAAGATAAAGTTCCAACTTTATTCTTTGTATGTGGTTATCCAATTTTTCCAACACCATTTGTTGAAGAGACTTTTTCTTCCATTGAATGGTCTTAGAACCTTGTCAAAAATCTTTTGGCCATGTACACAAGGGTTTATTTCTGGGATCTTTATTCTATTCTATTGTTCAGTACAGTAATTTGGTTTTTATGCCAGTACTACACTATTTTAATTATTGTAGCTTTTAAATAACTTTTGTGATCAGGATGTGTGAGATCACCAGTTTTGCCCCTCTTTCTTAAGTTCTTTTTGGCTATTCAGGTTTCCTTAAAACTTCATTTGAATTTTATGATAGATTTGTCAATTTATCAAAAAATGCCATTGGTATTTTGATAGGAATCATATTGAAACAGTGGGTAGCTTTGGATAATATTGGCATCTTAACAATATTGTCTTGCAATCCATAAGCAGCACAAGATGTCTTTCCATTTATTTATGTTTTCTTTAATTTATTTCAGCAACATTTTATAGTTTTCAGTGTACAGTGTTTTAGTTTTTGCCTCCTTGATTAAATTTATTCCTTAGCTTTTTTTTTTTTTTTTTTCTTTTTTTTTTTAGTGCTTCAGTAAGTCTATCATTTGTAAGCAATATTTACGAACACAGGGACTTTTCTGGGGATTAAAACAGAACATCATGTAGATTTTATCCTCAATTTATGTTAAAGATGATATACATTATAATGTGTGCCATAAAGGTGGTTTTCACAGGATGCTATTTGAGAACAACATAGGACTGCTGTTTTTATCCTACTTGAAATTTCAGGCATTATTATCTTGATGGTTTTATCTCAATGGGACCATGAAGGAAAATAATGCTTAATGAAGAGTAAAGGATGGAACTAGGATGAAAGCTGAAAGTACAGGGAAGAGCGCCTGAATAAGAAACTGGCAGGATGAAATAGCATGATGCGTACAAAGAACTGCAAACAGCTTGCTGTTGTCTGAGCATAGAGAGCACCAAAGGGAGGCCTTGGAGAGGAGGCTGGAAAAGCAGACAGAATCAAATCTTTACAGTTTTGACCCAAACTTATGTTCCTCTTAAAATTCAGCTGTTACCAGGTCCAAGACACATCCTCCTTTCCTAGATAGAGGTTAGACCCACACCGGTCCATTAATATTTTGAACAAACCACTCTTACTTAAAGCAGTTAAATGTTGTATTATAATTTATTTAAATGTTTAACACAGTGCTTGGAACATACCACTGTTTATTGAACTTCTCTGAATTGGGTACCCATTTTTGAATAGGTAAGTTGAATAGGTAACAATAATGCTTAAAGGAGATCATTTTTGTTGCTTTTAATGGTACTGTCTAAATTTAGACTTGGGGTAGGAAGAAGAAACTATGTGTCTAGAGCTGGTCAACATAGCAGCTCTGGAAATGGATACGAACAGCCTAGAATGTGCTTCATTTCACATATTGTGAAAATAAGTGCTCTTAGTGCAGTATGGTAGGACAGGACATTGAACCAATGGCATATGTCAATGGACCTCTGAAGAAGGGCCAGTGGACACAGAGATTCTGGGTTGAGCATGAAGCAATCAAGTTGATTATCTCTTAGGTAAAATGTGATCAGAAATGAGGCAGAGAAGACCAAATAAGAATAGCTGTGACAATTTTTCAGAGAGGTTTGAGAAGAATTTGAAGTGTTTAAAAACAGAAGTAGCCTCTCACATAAAACCCCCTGCACATGTTTCTTAGGCATGAAGTCTAACTAGCCACCTGTCTTTTTGACCTCCCCTTGGAAATGCCCATGCTTTGTTGCCAAGGTCAAGTGCTCCTTTCTTATGTCTGTCCATCTGCATTGACAGTGTACTGTGAAGATTTCTGTTGTTTTCTTTGTTGTAACAAGGCAAAATCATTTTAGAAAATGGGTTTCTCAAGAATTTCAGAGTACAGTATTAATCTTTAGTAAAGTTGTGCACAACAATCACTGCTATTTCACTTCTTTTTGAAGAAAGACAAATGTGCAAAATTATTCAAGGTGATAGCAACCACCTTCAACTTTTTGTATGCCAGCAATGCAAATTATTTGTGGAGTGACCTTGAATCACAACAGTGAGAAGGAATCAGGTGTAATATATTAGGTCTACTGTAAAACTGCTAGGAAAAAGAAAAGGGAAAAAAAACCTTAATAATGGAAAGTTCTAGTAATTCACCATTTTCAAAATCAGTACATAAATGCATGTTGTTCTTTTTTCTAGGAAACTTCAACTGTAGACAGAGTGTCCCTATTTCACCTGAGAATTCCAAAGTAATATTGGTTACCCTGTGGGATATAGTAAAAGTAAAATAACATATAACTCAGTACAGGGGTATATTTATTTTTGAGCTTTGTAATCATTAGTTTTATTTTTTTTCTGCAGTCATTTGAAAACTATTCCATTATTATTCAGAGAACTAAATTAAAGAGAAGCAGTATGTTAGGATTAAACTGATGACTTAGCTAGATTTAAGTGCTTTTACTTAAACTTGAGATGTTTCTTAGTTTTAGTTGAATTTTTAATTTAGCATATAATTTTGGGGACATATAGTAAAGTAATTAAAACTAATTTAGCGGTAGCACAGCATATCAAAAACTTAAATCTTCAGCATGTAGCCTTAGAACTAGAAAGGAAGCAATTGAAAAACAGCCAAAGTTGATAAATAATACTAAATTCTGGTACTTTATTCCTGGGAGTCTTACAAGTTTTGACAGAGTGAAGAGAGAGTATAGGCGGTAAGACAGGAGATAACGTTTTCTCCAAAATGTTTGTGTATATGCCGGAAAACTAATTGCTTGGGCCCTTTCACACAGGACAAAAGGACCTAATGATCTTATCTTTCCCAAGAATCCATGGTCCCAAATATTTGGACCAATATTTGCTATCCACGGCATGAGGCATTTAGAAAAAGATGAAATCACGTGTTATCATAAATCCATTTTTTAGAAAATAAAATATAGAACTGGTTTAACTTTTGATCAAAGAGACCTAACTCTCTTCTGAGCATTTGGCTATGCAGATTTGTTTCTTAATGATTTTGAATAATTATGACTTTGAATATTCAAGAGTGAACTTGGGGAACTCGGGTTACTGTGACAATTAGAAACTTTTTTATGATATGCCCTATAAACAAAATAAAACAAAACATAGACTTTCTCATAAATCAGTATTTTTTCAATTGGGAGAAATAGCTAAGTAGGACCCCCTAGGATAAAAATCTAATTCATAAATTGACTTTTATGTCAATATGTCATTCCTAAGAATGTTACCTGAACTAAACTTGCCATATGTCACACAGTTAGTCAGTAGCAGAAATAAAACATTGACCATTGTTCCCTATTGCCATTCAACATTATTTCATCCCAGTTTTTCCCTGTGTTTAATAAAGACAAAAAGTATTATATCTTCATTTGTAATATGACTTGTGAAAACAGCCTGTCTTGAAAAGCTAAATTGAAAGGAATAAGGTCACTTATATAAGGCAAATTACTCTTCTCTCAAGGAACTTAAAGTCAAGTCAGAAAGTAAGACTGAAATAAAGGAAAGACGAAGAAAACTAGTAGCACAATAGCTTGCTTCAGCCAAGAGGAGGCACTGGCAAGAGAAAAGGCTGTGAAGAACGAGTGAGGCTGGGATGTTAGTTACTTCATAAATCTATGGCTCATGCGGTTTCTAAAGAGTTCCTTTATTAAACTCTCCTCAAATTATGTAGTCTCTATGCCACCTGTTTCCTGCAGGGACCCTGATGGACATACACGGTTACTTAGAAAAAAAAAAAAAATCTATGCATGGAAATTAGAAACAAATAAATAGCTTGGAGTTTGAAAAATTATGGCTTGATGGGGCGACAAACTGGACTCTACCTTTTCCATTCTATCCATTGTGCCTTCTAGTCCAGAGAAGGTAGCACTCAGCTCCGGAGGGTGGGAGCCAGCCCAGGGGAAGAAGCTGGAGGGACCAGAGGCGAAAAGCTCCGGGGTCCGCTGCCAACTTTCTCTCCGCAAAGCTCGAATCAGCTTCTATAGCCACCAGCCCTGTACTTGCACGTCTGTTCCCTCACATCTTTACTTTTACTGGGTTTGATCATCAGTCCCCACTCCACATCTGATGCCTAAAGGAAAAATGCCCTGAACTGGTTTGTAGTGATGACTGGGATGGTGTGAGTGGGAGGCAGGCTATTCGTTCAGCTTCCAACAAAAACCTGCGTAATTACTGTCCCAGGCAGACTCTAGAGGTTTAGAATAAAGATCTTATAGTTCCATGCATGCCCTGACATTAAAAACTAAATATGGGAGAAAGTGCCTGTCAAAGGAAAAAGTGGGGTATTGGCATTTACTCTACATTTTACTTTCAATTTGCATATTTAAAGCTTTTTCTTTTTTAATATTAAGATGTTTAAATCACCGTTAGTTTTCCCCCTTTGCTGGAAAGTAAAGGGATATCTTTGAAATTCAATTTGATTATGTTTCAGTTTCTTATTAGAGGATTTCCTGTTATTGGCAGAGAAGCTAAACTAGTCATACTTGCATTGGATATTAATAACGTCATGAAAGAGAGATCTGAAACTTTGGAGAAGTGCTTTTTGTATTTTCACTCTTACAGTGGTGCTCATACATGATTAGCTCATTGGTGTTGACTTAAAGTTTATAAGAAAGCTGGAGTTTTCAGTTAGGGGGTGATATATCATTGAACAAGAGCAACTAAAGATTTTTACTCCAAAGGAAAATTAGAAATAATCACATACAGAGCTCCTAATCACTAAACTTTCATCTCATTTTATATAAACAAAAACACTGTCTTGCTTTAAATCTCTATCAAAAGGAGGAAATATGCTTACTATAAATATAACGACAAGTTTATTTCTCTTTTTTATCTTCCCTCACTCCATGAATTCGCTGGCACTCATGGTTTATTTTTTTGTTTGTTTGTTTGTTTGTTTTAAATTTTTTTAAAAAAGATTTTATTTATTATTTTTAGAGAGAGGGGAAGGAAGAGAGGCAGAGAGGGAGAGAAACATCAATGTATGGTTGTCTTTCACCTGCCTCCAGCTACAGAGCTGGCTGGAGACCTGGCTTGCAACCTGATTATGTGCCCTGGCTGGGAATCGAAATACCATCTATAGACTGATTAACTCACAGATTTTTATTTCCAACCTTCTTCTCTCTTCAGAATTCCTGACTTTTCTGTAAACAAGCTAATTTAATCTCTCCTTTTGGATGTTAAATTTAATCCCCAAACTGGCCTCTGACTTACTCTCCAGAACTGTAGCATCTATCTGTTAATGGTACCCATCTTTCCTATTGATCATGCCCTTTCCCTGGTGCACTCCTTCTGGTCCCAGTCCCTTTTACCTTGCCCTGTTTTTCCTTATTCTATAGCACCTACCATTTTTAACCACGTATGTAGTTTACTTACTTACTATGTTTATCATTTTTCTCTTTCACTGTTAGAATGTAAGGCTTTTGCGGGCAGAAAGAGATCTTCCTCTGCTTTGCTTACTGGTCTATCATCTATCCCTGGCTCTTGGCACTTAATAGCCAATCAGTATCTCTCATATTGCTGAAAGGTTAGTTTATATTACCTGCCCCCATGTGCACACACACTACCTGTTTGAAGGGCTGTGTAGGCAGGTAATTTTACGTCCAATCTATTTGCATAAACAAATGTCAGGTTGGTACCAGGTCTTTCCTAAGTATAGAAAGATCTTGAGAATTATTTTAAACCAACTGCAGTTAATATTTTCTGATTGAAACCTGAAAAATTTCTCATTTTTACTGTGAGAACAAAAATAAATTTTAAAGGTAGTCAGACTTCCCTGGCTGGTGCACAGTGGATTGGTGCCAGCCTGCAAACCCAAAGGTCGCTGGTTCAATTCCCCAGTCAGGACACATAACCAGGTTGCAAGCCAGGTCTCCAGCCAGGTCCATGGCTAGAGGCAGGTGAATGGCAACCATACATTGATGTCTTGCTCCCTTTCTGCCTCTCTCCCTTCCTGTCTTTCTAAAAATAATAAATACATTTTAAAAAATAAAGTTAGTCAGACTTGAGTTCCATGTACACCCCTGGAACTTATAAGGTGAAGGGCCTTGCTCAAGACTGACCTCTCAGAGCCTTTGTGTTGTCACCTGTGATATGATTTTAAAAATGTTAGCTACTTCAGTGAGTTAATATGTGTAAAATACCTAAACCATGAGTGCCAGGGAACCCAAAAGAATTCCAACCAGTGTGATTAATTAAAAATGTGGCTGAATGGGCCTCTTTTCTATAAGGACAGAGATAAGCTTGCTCTTTACTTCTGCTGCTATTTCAGACATTTTTCAACCACATTCTCTTCTCATGGGTAGCTAAAAAAGAGATGAAAACTGTGGCAAAATGGAGAGTTCATCACTCAGTGAAATTACTGTTACAGTGAGTGAGCAGAGGTGAGGGGATAGAGAGATTTGCATGTCCTGGATACACAGGCAATGGTGTAATGATAAGCTGAGAGTATCAAAATCGTTGCTAAGTTCTCAGTAAACCAAATCTGAGGATGGGTTTGTCTTTAAAGGGGATTTTATCCATGGAATGAGTTTCCAAGGTGCAAAATGAATTAAAACAACAATAAAACAACCCTTTTTAGAAACTCAAAAGAATTTTTTGAGTCATCTGTAACTAATGTCTGTTGGTAATTTGAAAATTTGGTATTATTATATTACTTATATATTCAAGTAAGTTTACATGTACTATGCATTTGGTTTATACAGCATTTTTCAATTATCTTAAGATCATTTTAACAGAATCAAGTATGTGTTCAATTTCCCTGCATAATACATACATAGAATACATACATAATAATACATAGAAGTCATTCTTTTTATCCATTTTAGAGATAAAAAAATCACCCCTGGCTGGTAGCACAGTGGATAAGGCACCAGCCTGCAAACCCAAAAAGGTCGCGGGTTCGATTCCCCGGCCAGGGCACATAACAAGGTTGCAAACCAGGTCTCCAGTCAGGTCTGTGGCTGGAGGCAGGTGAAAAGCAACTATACATTGATGTCTATCTCCCTCTCTGCCTTTCTCTCTTCCCCTCTTTCCAAAAATAATAAATGAAATCTTAAAAAAAATTATTACAAGAAAGGTTAAGTGACTAATCCAGGATCAATCGCTCAACCGGTAATAAGACTGAAATTAAAATGCAGCTATTTTGATTTTCTTACCAGATCTGTATGATAATCTCATCAAATTCTATTAGAATTTTCTTTTAGAAAATGCTTACATAGGGTAGATTGAGTGGAAAAAACAAAGCAGCATCTTTCAGCTACCATAAACTGAATATGAATGTTCCTAACCTGCTCCTAAATGACTGGGAGCAGCAGAAGCAAGCCCGTCTCCTCTCTACTGACCTCACTGGGGCAAGATTTCCCTTATTTCAGAATCCTAGAACTCTTCATATTGGTTGACTCTGGGAGAAATGTGAATGACAATAAAACTCATCTGGGAAAACATACAGGTCTATGAAACTCTACACTCCTCTGGACTTAACTCACTTGGGTGATTTCATCTGAAGGTCAGAAAATAGTTCAAAGATGCAGCTGACAGCATAAAGTGATAAGATTGTCCTTTAGTCCTATAACTTTACAAGCCATAATTATGTTTTGAATCATGGTGCTGGATGCCAACATCAAGACAGAATTCATGGAATTTTTTTTTCACAAAGATTTGATTGCTGCAAAAGCACTGCAATCAATATGTACTCACTGCTACTTTCTATTAAATAATTGATGATAACACAGTGGATCAAATAACTGTCAACTTTATTACCATAGGAGACTCCCCCCTCCAACTTACTATACAAATTATTGCATTATAACCTTTCTTAAATCTAGTTTTGTATTTTAGCATTATAGAAAATTCTATGCTTGAATTCTCTATAAAGTCATATTAGGCTGTCTATTAACTAACTGCAGGGGCTTTGAGTTTGATGTTTGAGTACTTTAATTGTCATTGTAATTGATTTTACCTCTGACTTGGCATGGTGATTTCTTTGTAATTTGTTGATGATTAATGACCATTCTCTGGTTATCACTGTTCAGTTGGCCAGAAATGAAGCAATTAGTTTGTCTTGCCTCTTAACTTTTGTTAAAACACTTGAAAAATCAAGGATGGCTTTGTAAAAACATTTTATATCCTCTGTAGCTTAACTGCTTGTAGGAAAAGGCCAGAGGTCAACATTAAGTAAATGTGGGTTAATTTTATCTTTATGTCTTTAAGATACATTAGTATTCAAAACTTTCTACTTTGTAGTGTTTTGTTCAGTGTATTAGTTTTAGAAAAGAAGGTGCTTTTGAAGATTATAAGAACTTAGGATAATTTAACTACTACAAAAATTTTCCAAAGTCATGCCAGTATTGCTAATGATTTTATTATGAGCTAAGAATTAAAAAGTGTTCATCAGAGCTGCTCTCTTTAGCAGGGATTCTGGCTCTGATTTTCAAATATTCACACCATAAACATATGTTGAAGTTTCTAATGGGTTGTGTTTGTAATTAACAAGTATTTTAAAAGGTAGCTGTACTTTTCAACAGATAATATGTTTTATATGATAGTTGCATTTTCAGGATGAGACAAAGATCTTTTGTACTCAATATTCTATGCCTAATTATCTTTCCAAATAGTGCAAGACCTTAATCACTGTGAACAATGTTATTTCAAAAGGAAAATGTGTTTAGAGATTTCCCTTGAGATAATAAGAACACATCTTTCTCTACTTGGCACCTGCCAGGATTTAAGCTACTAGGAATAATTTGTGTGATTTGAGTCTCTAAGAAGGTGGGTGCAGGGAAACAAACTATGGGAATTAGGTTCTAAGTAGCCTCTGGTCACATAAATTCACATAAATCTTCCCTGATATTTTTCTTTGCCTTCATCTGTTTTTGCAGCAGAGAATCTTACCGGTTTAAAAAAAAAAAAAGAAAGAAAAGAAAAATCCCTTTGATTTTCCCCTACCATTGAATCTCTTATACAAGCATGTGGTTAATCTGCAGTTTTGCGGGGGGACCCCAGAGGTTGTGTAACAGTTTAGTGAAAAGTAGTCATTGGACTTAAATGAATTTCTCTCTCTCCTAAATGCTCTAAATAATGCTCTGTGCCATTTATTTAGAGCATTTGGCCCTTGTTCTCTCATTAAAAGAGTGACCACGATACGTACCTTGTGCAGTTTTATAGAAGATAGTGTAAAGCAAGACCATATAATTAAGTTTTACTCACTTAAAACTTGCAGGGAAAATGAAAATAATGTAGGTGACTTTTCTCTGTAGATGAAGAAATTCAAGTAGTATACATTTATAAAGACATTAAATGTATCAAGGGCTTGTTAAATGTATTGGGGGCTTGTAAACAAGAAGTGTAACTGGGTGTTGGATGAGAAGCTATGAGAATTGAACCTCTGATGATACTGGGTGGTGAAATAGAAGGTTTGGAACTCTGATTATGAGACCCAAGTTGTGCTGTGCCTTGATCAACATGGTCATCTTTCCTCCTTTCTTTTTGTCACTTTCAGTCTTTTGTCACTACAGGCTATATCCAGGACTATGGATAATTACTGGATAATTTCAGAATGAAGAATTAGGGTTCACTCATTCATTCAGCTACCATTTCATTGCTCAACCATCAGGTACTAGGCACCAATCACAAATATAAGAACACTCTGCCACAGACAAAAAAGAGACAGAATCTGGTTCCTTGTAAAGCTTATAGTCCAACAGGTTTACAAAGTTAGATCAAATTATCTCTAAGCACATGTGAAATGACTGCTTTGGCCCATATTGTGCACTGACTCACTGGGGGAATTTGAAATAGTTCTGAAGGTCAAGAGAAGCTTTCTTGAGGAAGTGATGATTAAGTTAAGGTCTGAAGTCATTAACATTTGAGTGATAAGGGAAAAGAAGCACATTCTAGCCAGGGGAAAATTTATTTAGAAAACAAACAATCAAGCCATGTAAAAATGAACTGTTTGGAAGCTATTGTCTTTGTCTAAACAGCAATAGGAAGCTTCACAAGGGTTGGGGAAGCCATGTGAGAAAGCCAGGGGGAATGTGATCTAGTTATCAGATTTCCAGTTTGAAAAAACCAGGCTGGCTAGACATAAAATAATGAGTTGATCGGACTTTAGTGGCTTCCCACAGACCCACTGGGTCTGTCAGTCCATGTGAGAAATAGTACCTTGAACAAGGCTGAGAGAAAAGGACAGATCGAAAATTATTTAGAAAATAAAATGTATGGCAGAGGATCTATAATCCCTATTGGGAATGGAAAAAACAAAAATCTCTTAGTCCAATATGGCAGAAACAATCAAAAAGTTCTTATGATGAGCAGGGATTAGAAATGGCAGGAGATGGAAACATGGTGGTAGAAATTTGTTCATTGGACCTAAGTATAGAACTACTGTAATTCATGTTGGCCGAAGACTTTATTTTATAAAATGCTGATTCATGTCTTCACTTCCTCCTCCTTTCCACTTCTTACCCCTTCACTTAAAAGAAATATAAGAGAAATAACTTTTTCCCATTTGGAGATAATTAGTAGAAAAAACAAGTATTTTTCTGTCTTCATTAACAATGGGCATCGTCTGAATGACTCATATTCATAGTTATTCCCCCCAATTGCTACTCTTAATGTGTGCTTTCTTAAAGTATGAACGTTGCATTATTTATTAATATACATGATATATTTATTCAGTGTATATCTTTGAACAATTTTTCTTGATTCAGTTCTCTGTAGTTAGTTGCTCAGTGAAGCCTAGATTGTCAAGTAGGGTAAGGTTATAAAAAGCCAACTACTAAATTCCTTGTGCATCATAAAAAAAGATATGTCTTCTTATTGTACCATCTAAATAACTGAGGAGGGTGCTCTGTTTCACTCATTTATGGATGCAGGCCACTCCTTTCCAGCAGCCCCTTCATCTTTTAAAGCCTGAAAGATGTTCACCTGATTCTCTGCATCCATTAAGCAGAGAATTGAAGTCAATGGGAAACAGAGAGCTTGGAGAATTGTATGAAAGGTTTTGGGGAGCAGGCTTAGGAGTAATGTGACTTTATTTTCCACCCCCAAGAATTCAGTCACAAACCCAACCTAACTTCAGGGAGCCAGGGAAAGGTATACTGTGTTCACTTTCCAAGTCAGTTCGGTTTTGAAATAAAATGAAATTCTGCAATGTGTTTAATAATACATCGTAGAAATTTATTTCAGCAATATGAGGATTATTCAGCTCTAGGTAAGCTATTATTCCTTTTATTAGTAAATGAATGATGAATGATCATGAAATTTTATCAATAGTGAAATAATTTGATAGAAGACAATAGTGATTTAAACTATAGGTGAAGTATGAATAATTCAAAAGTAAGTAATTCAGATATGTTGATTTTTAACATAAAACAAGAATAAAAGATTACATTAAATGTTGAAATTACTAAAGGTTAGAGTTCTAAAAGTCAGAATAATAGAGTATCTGAGTTAGAAATAATACAGAAATCATACCTCTATTATCAGTAGGTGCACACACCTACTGATATACACCTACAAAAATATACACACAGAAAAATTTTGAGAAAGGAAAGATAAGAGCTAGGGAAAAGGAGAAAATGTATCAATATAAAAAAAAAGTACAAGTAAGAAAAATGAAAAGAAATAAAGAACAAAATACAATAATCACATAGTAAGATTGAAAAATAAAAATAATATGCCACTCATTACACTAAATAATGATTAAAATTTATTTATCACAGTACTAGATGCTTTGGTTGAAAAAAGTAGTATTTTAAAAAGCTAGATGTAGTGAGATCATGCTTAAATCCTACTTATAATACTGTATAAATGCTACAAACAAATACAAATTTATAAACAAGGGCAAAGTTATAACAAGGACAATATAATAGTTATATACCTACATGTACCATATAATATAACAACTAATTACATATACGCATACATGCACATATCTACACATACACATACCGCTATTGAAAATGCAGTGAGTGAAAATTTGGTAACATTATATGGGCATAGGAAAAGTAAAATCTAAGGGCATGTGCATTTAAAGGCATAATAATGGTAATCACAGAATTTTGCATACTAAAACTGTGATCCACACTTGATATAGTAATAGAAAATGTATATAAACAATAACTCCTTATATCTGAATTGATAGTTATTAACTTTTTCTCTCTTAACTATTCCCACCCCTCCCCCTGGAAAAAAGACACCACCCCTGATGATCTATAGGAAAGTTGTAACATTTTTTAAGGAATAGATACTAATAATCTTGTGTAAATTGTTTCAAAGATAGGAAAAGAGCTAAAACTACAGAGTGAGTTTTGTGAGACTAGCGTAACCTTGATACCCCAACAGAATGAAGCAATAAAAGAAAATAAGTATACAGACTTGTGTGGTCCATTTCAGTATGCCTGTTAAGCACTTGAAATATGACCAACACTGAACTGAAATTTAAATTTTCTCTAATTTTGATTAATTTAAATTTAAAAAATTGACACTGATTCAGTTATTGAAAAATCTTCAATATGCTTGGAATGACTTGGTTATGTAAACTAACTTTCAACCATAAATTTTATGAAATCTAAACATAAATATTTCTGTTGGGCTATTAACATCTGAATTGAGATATGCTCTAGTGTAAACTACATGTAGATTTAGACTTAGGCCAAATACAGAATAAAATATCTCATTGATTTTTTATTGACTACATGGTGACATATTTTTATTTTGGATTAAACATATTGTTAAAACTAACACTTGCTTAGTTTTCTTATTCTGGTTACTAAAATTTTTAATTTTATATGTGGCTCACATTATATTTCAATTGCACAACACTATTATAAGTCAGTATCACTTATGAAAAAAGGTACACAAATAAAATATTAAACTGGATTTGATTCTGTATAATAATAATAGTATATTATTACTTTTCACAGGAACTAAAGGGTGATTTGACAATGGAAACTTTATCAATGCTGTCTAGTATGTAAATAAATTATTTTCAGTGCAGTCTTTATTTTGTTCACTTGTCTGTCTGACTTTCCCCTTTCCCACATGACTTTTCCTTTTTTTCTGGTAACATGTTAACAATCAGCTGTATAGTGCTCAGTATTTCCTCTATATTTATATCTTCATAGGAAATGTACATATATAGACACTAATATATTTTTGTCACTTGTGATTAGTTTGCTTTACAAATATTATACTTATTACTGTTTTAATTTATCATATTCTCATAAAAATCCCTGTAGGCAAGTATGGGAACTATAATTTAATAGTTGCATAATGCTTCATGGTGGTGGTCTGTAAAATTTATATGGAAGCTTATTCAACCTTTATTATATTGGAAAACCAACTTATTTCTAGTTTTTGTTGCTAGAACATTTTTAACATGCTTGAATATATAAAGTTTATATGAGACCTGTCAGATTTAAAGATCAAAGTGATGTAATTGCATCAAAATTTAAAATTCTAATTGATGCTAATTGCTTTCCAAAATAAAAGCCACAATTTAGATTCTCACCATTTTTTATAGGATATCCCTTATGCTACCAATAATGAATGTTACTATGTTATATATAACCACACACAGAACTCACTGGGATCAAATACGAAGGGAGTGGCTGATGCTGCACAGTGTGAGGGAGAAATTAG
The DNA here is from genome assembly GCA_004026585.1 of Noctilio leporinus. Taxonomy (NCBI): domain Eukaryota; kingdom Metazoa; phylum Chordata; class Mammalia; order Chiroptera; family Noctilionidae; genus Noctilio; species Noctilio leporinus. The sequence continues at coordinate 117,445 of PVIW01003853.1, read as the reverse complement.
AATTTTGTAGAAGAAAGCTTCAGGTGGGTCTGGAAAGATAATTTTATATATTTATATATCTCAACATATAAAATGAAGGAACATATTTAATACATAAAAAAGAGCTGCTTCTATGCAGAAATTCTATACTATAAAATCCAGAAGGCAAGTCAGGATTATTTTTTTTTTAAATGCCAATGACTAATTTTGTACAGCTTATTCATTCCTAATAATTGATTAGTAGGGCAAAATTTCGAATATTGGATATAGTTTTCTATCCTGAAGAATTGTCTTTGAGATTTCTATTTTAATGTGAATTCATGCTCCATAAAAATAAAACATGCCAAATTTATAGAATTTTATGAAGTAGAAATGGGGGTGTATTACTATAACTCATGATACCATCTGATTTGCCCATCAAAATAGCCTATCCCTTCTCCTAATTCACAAATTTCCTGGTTCCTTAGAAAAAGGATTCATTAAGTTCATAATAAAATTTAATAGCTAATTGTAAATGGAATTTAATTTTCTTTATAGATTGACTTATAGAGAATAGAGAGATTCATAATACTGAGTGTTTCTTTCCAAGAACATGGTGTATCCTTTAATTTATTAAGTTGTTCCTGAGCTTTACTCATTTGAGCTTCTTTGGGATGATGAGATGGAGAATAGTAGAAGACTCAGCTTAAGCAGAATCAGATTCTCTTTGAAGCTATGGAATTTTCATTATAGTTTATGCCACATAGAGATAAGTTTATAAAGCAACATCCCATTTTTTTCTGTATGATAAAACCAGAGGGAGCACTTGCCATCTGAAAACATCTTTAAGCCAGTTAAACCAGAATGCACATTTTTAGATTTTATTTATTATTTTTAGAGAGAGGGGAAGTGGGAGAGACATCAATGTATGGTTGCCTTTCACCTGCCTCCAGACGGACTTGGCTTGCAACCCGTTAAGTGCCCTGGCTGGGGAATCGAACTAGTGACCTTTGGGTTCACAGGCTGGCGGCTTAACCACTGTGCTACCAGACAGGGCTCAGAACACATATTTGTTATATTCAGTTGCTGACATTTGTAGATTGACTTTACAAGGCTATGAAATACTTTTCTAACTTTCAAAAGTTCTTGGATAAGTTTGAGAAAATGTTGAAAAATGTGTAAATCAGTTGATTGCTTATACTTTTTTTAAAAAATTTATTTTTGTATTACATCCATCCCCTTTTTGCTCCCCCTGTCCTCTTCCCCACCCACCCATTCCCCCTCCAAAGTCAATCCCACCTGTTGTCCATGTCCATGGTTCCTTCATACTAGGTTCTTGTCTAAACTGCTCCCCTTCCTTTCCTCTTCCTCCTCCCTCCCCCCAACCACCTTCCCCCTTCCCATTGAAGGCCTACTCACTGTATTCATATATCTGGTTCTGTTTTGCTTGTTGTTAGTTTTGTTCATTATTGTCCTGTAATGGGTGAGATCATATGGTATTTGTCCTTCACTGACTGGCTTATTTCACTAAGCATAATACTTAATAAGAGATATGAGTGTTGTTTAGAGTCCTCAATAACTTTAAAATATATAACATTTTTATGTTTACTTATTTAGTTTATCCAATAGTTTTGGATATTTTTTTATATAAGTTTTAATAAAGAAGTAATGTTGAAAATTAAATGCTTGCTAATATTCTTTTTTACAAAATTTGTTATAAAAGTTTTTCTCTATTCCAGTCAATTTATTTATTCATTGACTTGCTTTATGTCTAATCTGAGAGCTTTTTGTTTTGTTTCCTTTAGAAATTTGTGGAATTTCAAACTCTCCAAAGTTATGTGGCTCAAATGTAGACCTGAAGCTCATTCAATTCTTATAAAACACACACACAAACAAAATAAAACAACAAAACAAAGAAAATCAAAGCTTTGTCTTATTTTAAAAGTTCTCTATGAGTTGAGGTTGTATTACAGTTTTTAGGGCTATCCAAACATTGAATCATGTTTTCACTGAAGCAATATGTTAATTTCTAAATGAATTTTCATTGGCTGTCCAAAAGAGTTTGTCAAAATCAGTTGGTTAAAAGGCCCAGCTCAAGTCACACACTTGATTCTCATAAAGGCCAATTTCCTTTCTTCACTTAGTGCCCTGAAACTCTTTTTCATATTGGTGAATATTATAAATATCTCACAAAGTGTGTTCTCTGCATAAATTCATTGATAGCTGCTAAATACAATTAATTTTCATTTAAAGAAATATTTTTGACCACCACATAATGCTTTTAGGGTCAATTTCTATTAATCCTTTTTAAATCATATGCTTGAATTTTTATAAAAGATTTTTTTTTATTTTTAGAGAAAGGGAAAGGGATAGAGGCAGAGAGGGAGAGAGACATCAATGTAGGGTTGCCCTTCACCTGCCCCCAGCTATAGACCTAGCTGGAGACCTGGCTTGCAACCTGGTTATGTGTGCCCTCATTGGGAATTGAACCAGCAATTTTTAGTTCAAAGGCTGGTGCCTATCCACTGTGCTACCAGCCAGGGAGGACATATGCTTGAATTTTAAAACAAGTTTTGTTTTCTTTTTTTTTCTTTCTTTTTCTTCATCAATGTTTGGTTGCCTTTCACCTGCCTTTAGTTGTGGACTCAGCTAGAGACCTGGCTTGCAACCTGGTTATGTGCCCTGGCTGGGAATCGAGCCAGTGACCTTTGGGTTTGCAGGCTGGTGCCTTATACACTGTTCTACCAGCCAGGGCTAAAACAAATTTTAATTGTTCTTTTCTACTTTTCACTTTTTATGGTTTTTAATTTGAACTTTGACTTAAGCTGGTTATGATACCCTATGTTTGTAATTCTTGTACAGTGGGGAAGATTTGTTTACAAGTCCTTATTCTAGTCTGCTTCTCCTATCTAGTATCCAATATTCCATTAAGAAATAATGATGTCTATTTATATAGCAAAGGATTAATTTAACCTAGAGATCTGGCTTTTGCCCTTGGCCACTAGGAGGTGATCTCTCAGGCCCTGGATTATCCTGTCTGATAAGAGTATCTGTTTGCGTGGAGGCTTTTGCCACAAGACAGTCTAACAATCCAATGATTTATGATGGGGTCTTTGGAATATGGTCTATCTGTTCCACCTTCCTGAAATCTAGTAAAGATATTAGCCTGAGTCTCCAGGAGGGACTGGTGATGGAAGGTCAGCCACACAGGTGGTATGTGATCAACAAAAACACAGGACCCTGAGGGCCCATAGTCATAAGTATAGTGCTTTCTTGAATTCTATGAGTTCTTCTAGTGAATTGTCAAACATGAGGGTGATCATGAGAATCTCCAAATTTATAGCTAGCTGGTCTCAAGTGAGGGAGGCCCTGGGGACCTCAAACTTGTGGCTTGTGCCTGAACTGAGCATAGCCTTATTATTATTATTATTATTTCATTAATTTATTGTTGTATTATAATTGTTTCATTTTCTCCCCATGACTCTCCTTTGTCCCCACTTCATCTCCCACAGTCAGTCCCCACCTCATTGTCCATGTCCATGGTCTTTCACATTAGCTCCTGGACTAAACTTTTCCTTTTCTTCTCCCTCTCCCCCTTCTCCCTTCCCTCTGGTCACTATCATTCTGCTCCTTTTTGCCATGTTTCTGGTTCCATTCTGCTTGTCTGTCCATTAGTTTTCTGCATTAGGTGAGATCATATGGTATTTCTCTTTTGCCACCTGGCCTATTTCACTAAGCATGAGTACCATTTCCAACCATGCTATTGCAAAAAGTAGGAGTTCCTTCTTTCTACCACGTAGTACACCATTGTGTAAATGTACCACTTTTTTTTTTTTTTTTTTTTTTTTGATCTTTACATCCACCGATGGGCACTTAGGTTGTTTCCAGCATTTGATTATTATAAATAGTGCTCCTATGAACATAGAAGTGCATAGTTTCTTCTGATTTGGTGTTACAGGGTATAGTCCTAGCAGTGGGATCACTGGATCAAAAGGCATTTCCATTTTTAGTTTTTTTAGGAAAAAATAGTTTTTTCCATACTGTTTTCTGTAGTGGCTGCACCAGTCTGCATTCCCACCAGCAATGCACTAGGGTTCCCTTTTCTCCGCATCCTTTCCAGAACTTGTTTTTTGTTGATGAGGGTGGTCTTTGTGGGGACTGTTTACTTAATTGTGTAGTTTGTGTAACTCATAATAATGTCCTAAAATTAATTAAAGCAATATATATAACTACAGGTTAGTACTTCATATGATATTACCTATATATATCCATGTTAGAAAGATCTATTTTGTTTAGGAAACCTCACTAAGTATCAATTATGTACCAAGCACAGGGAAATGGAAATATTTCAGCATTTATTTCCTGCAAGCAACAATATTTTTGAACTCATGTGTTGTTTCATCTGAAAACCATATGCCTATTATAGAGATAACTAGAATATGATATTTTAGGAAAAATAAACTCTGATAGGAAACCACTATATTTGTAAACAGTTCTAATGATTTGACCTTAGAATACCAGTCAAGTATAAAATCTGTTCAGAGTAACTAGCGGTAGTCTAAAATTCTCATCTGTTATTATTAGATGCTTTCTTAGTTGGTTAGTAATAGAAGACTCGTTGTTGTTTTATAGTGATATCTTGAGGGAAGATGGGAAAAATCAATGAAAAAAACACAAAATTTGGCAATTTAAAAGTCTATTTTAAATAGAGATAAACTCTTCTATTTGGAGTTTTTCTAGGGAGTTTTCAAAAGTTACTAGAGATTAAAAACTCCTATAAAAAGAATTGAAAGACCACAAAGGTTGCTAATAACTAACCATCTATTGAGTCTGGAGGAAGTGTTTATTGTGAGATCAGATGACTGGCCTCCTAGACTGCCTTTATTAAGGATCTGGGAGAGATGGTAAAAGCATTCTAACAAAATTTTAAAGATGCTAAGTGAAAGTCTTTCAAACACCACAAATTGTCCAAATTAAGGAGCTGGAAATCACAAACCTGGAATGTAATTATTTCTAAGGATAAGTGGTAGCCTTCAGGAAGAGGTAATAGCAATCATGAGACCAATTTTGAGTTCCCATGAGAATATTTGCCTGCTCTTGTCCTACTACTTCATTTTATAGCTTACGTATAGTTACTGAGTATTTGATTCTGTTCTGATAATTCTTACAATTGCCAATAAGTCATCTGTTTCACTTGGAATTGAATACCATGGTTAATACTTTATTCATACCTGAAAAAGTGATGATAGGAATTGACAATTTTGGTTTGGAGAAAAATGTCATTGAACGAACTATTTATCCAACTAGAGCCATTTGGCCTTTCTACTAATAAACCCTTCCATGTGGTTATTTTTACAATAGCAAACATGCATTTTTTTTGCTATATAGCTTGCATAGAATCAGTATCTGCTCTTATAACTAACAAATTATGAGTGTTACAGTTTTTTCATACTCCTTTTCTTTGACATCCTTTAAGGCTTGCCATCATTTTTCAAGAATAGTGTTGAGAATAATTCAAAACCTTTTAGTAAATTGCTGCTTTTATACTTTCTATTCAGTGGCAATAATGGGGGCTGTAGCTGAAAGAGTTAATGTAGCTTTGATTGGTGTCTATTTACAACCACAGAGTGGCAAGCCCAGGGAGAGTACTGCTAAGTGCCTGTTTGTGGAGTCAGCTAGTAACAGCAGGATTTCAGAAAATGGCTTAATGCTTTGGTCATGTGCTTCAGTTGCAGGGGTTGGGGCTATTAGAGGGAAGACAATATTCACAGTGTCTTACACCTTCCGAGTGTTCAACATTATGTTATCCTTCCAACTGTGAAATGAATTCTGGGCTGTCCTTAAATCCCAGTAACTAACTAAAACTGCTCTAATGTAAAGTAGGTAGCAGATCAGTAATTACTGTATGCACTTAAAAATGTACCAAGCTCATTTACTCTTTGTTTTTCAAGTGATACATGGGATGGCTAAACTGACAGGAATTAGACTCACGGGTATTGGCATAGGGTGGCTTGGACAAGGAAGGACATGATTGTTGCAATCATAGCTTGCTCCAATTCAGACTTCATGGCAGCTTAAAGACTGAGGTAGTGAGTGTGGTACTCAAACCCCAATGTTTAGGCAGAGATTGAAGGAATTTGTGGCCAGACAATCTAGAGTGCTTTGGAGCAGTTTTGTGGGTAGACAAGACACTGATCCATCAAAAATGTTTGCTGAGAGGTGAACCTGAGCTCCTCAGATAGAGCTTTCTCTGAACAGAGCTCAGACAGTTATTCCAAACACCACAAAATAATGATGATGGTGCTCGATCTAACATGTACCAAAAATTCAAAATATATTAGACATTGCTCTAAGTGTTTGATGGGAATGAACATGTTAAGTAATCACAACTTGACTTGAAGTGTTAGTCCTTGAAGAGAGTTTTGTGATTATTTATTTTACAGATGAAGAAAGGGAAGCATAGAGTAGTAAGTTATCCAAGGTCACATAGTGGGTACACTAGGATTCAGACTCATGCAATCTGACAATAGCCTCCCTTCTCTCAATCACCAACCACTCCATGATGATTTAGAAAATTTGACGTATTTGGCTTCTTATTTCTATCGCTTAATCATGTTTAGAAAAATTCCAGACTTTGCTTTGGCAAGAAAACTGAAGACAGAAAAATAATGTGCTGACATTTTAAGAGGAATGACACATTGTGACATGCATGACTTAAAGGCATATCAGAAATACCATCAGGTTAAAAATGTATTTTATAGGATCATTGCTGTTAGAGATGGACGGGTCTGGGTAGACATTTGATGCAGAAATAGGGTTTCCTTTAAGGATGGCTTTATGCAGCTTCTTGAAACTGAAGTAAGATGCAGGAATTTTTATAAATACATTTTTCGGGGTTGAATATTGATTGTTTTCATCAGATCCTCAAAAGTTCTGCAACCACACCCTGAATGCCTTTAGACAAGCTTCCTCTCCTTTATTCTCCTCAGTGCCACAGTTTTCTTATGCTCATCCATTTTCATCTTCATCCCCCTTCTCCCTGCCTCAGTTTCTAGCCCATCCCCATACAGGACCAGGCTCTCCAGCCTCTCTCTCTTTTACCCACAACTAGGCGGGCTGATAATAAAGGCAATTTGGTCAGTCATCTTTCAAATGAGCTTATAGTTCTCTTTGATCTATACAAAATGACCCAACATTCAACCACGGTGATGTGCTAAAAAGAGGTTGGCTGTCTCAAACCCACGTGCTCCCAATTATTCTTCACTCTGCTGCTTCTCCTTGTAAAAATCTTGGTTGCTGTGTCTTCCAGAGCCTGAAACTCAGAAGGCTTGCTCCTTTTCAGAGGTTAGACTGCCCAATCTAGTGGTAAAGCCTCATGGCTTTTCATCCATTTGTAATTTATCCTTTTTCACATGTACTGCCCTTTCAGAAGGATTCTCCTCCCCTCCCCTTTCAAGACAGATACAGAAAACAAGAATGTACTGGGTAGGGGAAACCCAAACTAGAGAACATGTTCTCTTAGTTTCCTAGATTCTTACTTAAAACTCTAACTGAATATGCTCATCAAGTTTCTATAGGTCAGAAATCTCCATTCGTTATTGATTGACTCATGATTCTTTCATTTTAAAAAAAAGATTTTATTTTTAGAGAAAGGGAAAGAGAGGGAGAAAGAGAGGGAGAGAAACATCAATGTGTGGTTGCTTCTCACGTGCCCCCAACTGGAGACCTAGCCCACAACTCAGGCAAGCGACCCCTTGGTTTTCAGGCCAGCACTCAATCCGCTGAGCCACACCAGCCAGGGCTCATTTTTAAATTTTATTCAATGACCTGTGATTATGCTAGGCACTGTTGACACAATAGTAAATAAGGCAGAGCATGCTTTTACCTCACACAGCTTTACTGTAAAATCAGCTGTTCTTTAGGCTGTCAGAACCCTAATTTCAAAATCTTGGTAAGTTAATGACTTTTGAGTTCCTGAGGTGAGCAAAAATACTTTAGTTCACCTCTGATCAGGGCCATTCAGATCTTTGTACTATCTTGCTGTGTAGCCTACAGCAAAACACTTAATATTTCACTTTCTTATTAACTGATGAGTACGTGTGACAGAGATAATAGTAATGTGGTGTGACTTTAATGACTAGCAAGTGTCCTAAAAATACATAGTGTTGAACCAGTTCCAGGTAGTAAGGGGATCATTTGAAATCTCATTTCCATCTGGCTGCTTATGCAAACATTAAGCTTGCCTTAGTCCTCTTTATGAATATTTCCTTTGTGGTTGCAGGCATCCCTTGATGCCATTATCTACTGCTTGACTGAAAATTGAGCCTGTCTCTTTGAAATATGTTACGTAGTTTAAAAAGTGTAAGCAAGCGCTGACATTAAAATCAACTTAAGTAGAAACAAACAAAGGACTATAGATGGAGCACTACTGCTTTTCTCCTGGCTCCTTACCCTGCCCCCTCCCCCACCAACCGCCCTTTGGCTGGGATGTATATCTTTGACAGAGCCATGATTCAGGTTATGTTCCAACACCACAGAGTCAGCAGTGAGCACTTAAATGGTACTGTAAGTGATATCTTAATAACTATGTTAGGCTTAAAAATGAATCCTTGTAGAGATGAATGTGTTGTACAGTTTTGAGAAAGATGAATGACAGAAATGGCTTGATTTTCATAGAGTGCTTTTCCCATAATAGCTAGAATTTGTGACTCACCAGTATGCCACATAATACTTTTTTCACTGGTAATACTATATATAGTTCAAGGAAATTTCTTGTCTGTTAGCCTGAATTAATTAGAATGTATGTTTAATTAACATAAAAAAGAATTCCAGTAAGAAAATTCCATCTTTAGCATTTCTGGAGGAGTTTTAGAATCTGTGGCAGATAAGTTTCTGGATATTGCTTCTCTTGTGATTTTTCCAATAGGTTGAATAGAGTTGTAGGTTCTGATTACTGCGAAGAAATTTAGGGTCAGGGACATATGTTTTTGATGGTTGGCAAATGACAGCAAGGCTTCCAGGATGAATGACTGGTTTTCCTTAGTCAAGTAATTAAATGACCATTGGACAGAATACTGTGGTTCTACTACAGTACCCTTCATTGCATTGGGAACTTGAAAATAAGGCCAGGAAAATATGTAAGAACTTGGCAACTGTGAGATTTGAGAATAAAGTGGATCATTTCTCAGGGTTCTCAAGGACAGATGGTAAGATCTGATCAAATAGTCCATTTTTCTTTAGTAGTTTAGAATCAGCTTTGGCTAAGTGCATATACATGGGGAGAGGCTAATAAAAGACTACTTTTAGCCCTGGCTGGTGGCTCAGTGGATAGGTGCTGGCCTGAGAACCCAAAAGGTCACTGGTTTGATTCCCCAGCCAGGGCACATGATCAGGTTGCAAGGCAGGTCTCCAGCCATATCCATAGCTGGGGGCAGGTAAAAGGCAACCACACATTGATGTTTCTCTCCCACTCTGCCTCCCTCCTTGCCATTCTCTCTAAAAATAATGAATAAAAATATTAAATAAAATAAGCCTACTTTTGTTTGACTTCTTCATCTATCTCTTCAAGCTGCTTGTGTCTTCAAGAAGCTGCCATCCTAAAGAAAACTGAGGCAATAGCTGTATGCTGAAGTTATGTTACTGTCCTCTCGCAGCCTTGAGTTTTTAAACAGACCTATTTTTCTTCTCTCCAGCAAAACTCTTTGACTGAAGGTACATTTATTGATTTTAGAGAGAGAAGAAGGTAGGTAGGTAGGTAGGCAGGTAGAGAGGGAGGGAGGGAGGGACGAAGGAGGAAAGGAAGGAAGAAAGGGAGAGACAGAAAGATTAGTTACCTCCTGCATGCACCCTGACCAGGTATGGAACCTGCAACCTAGGTATGTGCCCTGACTGGGAATCGAACCTGCAACCTTTTGGTGCTTGGTATGATGCGCCAACCAATTGAGCAGCCTGGCTGGCCCTATGCAATTGTGTTCTAAGCTAATCAGACCTACATTCTTAGGCAAAGGAACAACCAGTTCTGAGACTTCTGTGCATTCCTGAGATGAGTAGAGCAAATGCAGCGATAGTGAGGGAGAAGACAGTGACTGCAGGAGGATGCCAGACCTGGTGAACAGCACCTAATCTCCCTTTTGTGTGAAAGTGGACACAAATCAGTAACTACGCAGTGAGAGCATAAGTAGATAAAGTTAGAATACTCTGAACTCCCTGAATAATATGAAAACTAGAAAGACTAAAACCAGAATTATAGAAAATCCAGAGCACACAATGAAAAAAAAAATATTAAGAACACAATTGATTTCTGTAAGCGGTTTAATTCAATGACTTTAAAGTGGTATCCTGCCATTCGGGAGCTAATTGGAAAGAGTGCTACTCTGGGAATTCTATAACAGCAAAGTATATTCTGCATTTACATTTTTAGACCTCCCTCTATTGGTCTTATAGGCAACAATTTTGTTGTTGTTAAACCTATAAGTCAACAGCATTTATTGAGCAATCATTGTACACAGAACATATCCGTCACTACATTTTGTCTGGGAAACTGAACGTGAAGGGTTCTGAGGAGAGACGCAGGTTCAAGTTTGGTAACATCAGGGACCTCATTAGGAAGCAACCTCACTGATTCTGTGGTTCAGCTTCAAGGTTCCAAAGACTGTGTCAGAATGAATGAGGGTTCTTTACTTCTCGTTACTTGGGCTTTCTTTTCCTGACACCAAGCAATAAATCATATCCGATGAAAGCAGCTGCGTTTTAGCACTGGTTTCTTCCCTCCAACAAAGGCTTAATCTCCACAGGAAATTTTTCTTTAATATGGAGCAACTGCATGAAATTCATATCATGCTTATAATCTGATTTTGGAATTCAGAGCGGAACTGTTTCTGCAAGCAGTCTTTATCTGTCAGGAAATACATGTGACCTTTTCTAAAAAGCCTTAGTTGGTCGATTCAGATTTCCCCTTTTTCTCCCTGTCCTGTAGGAGCTCCTCTTCCCTCTCCCCTCCCATCTTTGCTCCCTACCTACCCCTGTGCTGTGGATTAGAACACATATTCTCTAGAGACAGAGCTTTTATCACTTTTAATGGCTATCTAGCATCACCAGGAGAGCATAGAAGAATGGTCAAAACAAGAATAATGAAGGTGTTTCTATCATGAAGGAAAAAAAAATAGAGCCCAAACCAGGCAATTTACTTGAGTCATGTACAACTTAGACCGTTTGATGTTTAAAAGCCACAGTAGACCTGCTTTAATCTCTACACGTGTCGGTTTAGCTGCAGTTCTTAGCAGAGCATGAGTTCAAAGGAAAGAAATGCAATACCCAACAACAACAACAACAAAATCCAGTACATGTTTAGTGGGTCTTAACAGCCCAGAAGCACTAAACAGGCTGTTTTACATGGAGGTAGAGACTGGGAGCAGCCCATTAGAAGGAGAGAGATTCAAGACAAGAACTAGTGTAGGCAGAATCATGCTGTTTCTATACAGATTTATGGTTCAAAACAGTGAATGAAACATTACAGAAATTACAGTCACCTTCATTGATTAATGCGGCAAACCCACCGAGATGTGGTGAGCACAGACCACGTGCAGGTCTTCTGGTCTGAACCATTCTGAATTGCAAAAGTGAATGTGTTTGGTCATCCTGAAGGTGTGCATGCTCTGTGTTTATTTATATAGTGGCATAAGTGCCTCTTTTCCTCTAATACCCTGGATTTTGAAATTGAGCTCTGTCTCCACAGAATGCTCCACAATTCTACACTACAGTCTTCTCAGCTTCCCTGTATCCCTCCTATTCCAAATTGCCAAATCAGCAGGTTAGAAGTATTGGTTAATTGCAGCAGCTGGTGCATTAATGACTTTTGGGTTAATTTGTCTGGAAATACTTGATGAGGAGATGACTTATTGTTCTCTATTTTTAAATATTCAAATGACATGGTCAGACAGCTGCATTAGCTAGTCTTTAGGAATTAAGATACAATAAAAAAAAAAAAAAAGATACAATTTTTTTTCAGGCACGAAGTTTCAGAATGATTTTGTACCAGAATAATTTTAGATGATCAAGTGTACTACTCAAAAATTACACCTTTGAGGAATGGTTCTCCTATCATATAAATTGAACTATATTTCTGTGTTAGAAGTAACATGAATGCAAAATTTAGGTCAGTATTTTAGGTAGATTCAGAGGGGTGTGTGTGTGTATTTTAATAGCCGGAGAGCAGTTTTTAGGAACTTTATTATTTTATTTAGTAACCATCTTGTAGGTTTGAGAATAAATAGTCATGTGCAGCTGCTTACCCATCCCCAGTCTTGACATTATGCCCAGGCACAGCCTGTGTGTCCAAGGGGCTCTCCACAGTCAGCCAGGCAAGGCATAAGGCATCCACATCCCAGTCCCATCAAAGAATGGAAGAAAATAATTCTTTCCTTACAAAACTGCCATTCACACAATTATGGATCTGATTGTTTCACCTGGATAGCTTAAAATGAAAAACAAAACAAAACACCTCTTTCCTTTTTTAATTCAGTTATTTATCTTTGCAGCTTAAAGAAAATTTTGTTGATCATTTCCAGAATGTTTTAGACCTAGTATACCAAGAAAGGTAGTATTAGTTTATGTGGAAACCCAGACTTTAGAATTAAAATATTGGACTTGAGGAAAAATTGTGTCACTTGCCAGCACTGAAATCTTGGGCAAATCTTTTCATTTCTTTCTAGACCTTGTTTTACTTGTTGAACAAAGAAAATCAAGAACTGTGAAAATTAAAAGCATAGTATATATAAAAGGTATTTTTGTAATATCCTCTGTGGCTTGTCATTCCTCAGGTGATGATATAACATAAAAGTTGCTATAGCTATATAAATAATGTTTTATACTGATTGATCTCATTCCAAGTTTATATTTTAAGCCATGGGGCATGAATTTCAGATTAAGGTTTTTACGACTTGTCACTATGGAATAAATCCAAGAGAAAGGACACTGTAAGGAAATCTAAATGACATTTATTCACTCGTTTACCAACTTATTCATTCATTATCATTTATGATATTCCTCCAATATGGAAGGTCAAGTTAAATATGATGACATTATTGCCGTTGTGTAAAGACCCATATCAAAGTGAGTAATTGTGGTGTCACAAGTGTTATAATATAGGCATTGTCACACATTCCTATAGCAAAGTAGAATCTTAGATGCAAAGATGAAGATGAAGATGGTAGAGGAGAGAGGCGGTGAGCCTGGGAGTGTACAACTGGCTCTTGTGGGGTTCTTATTCTCTAGCAGTCTGTAGTCTGATACAGATTCAGGTACACTTTTTAATTTTAACTAACAAGGTGATTCAGTAAAAAACTGGACAGAAAGATAAAGATACATACAGATGTACTGATACGTACTTTAAGAACACAGAGGAGTGAAGGAGTGTATGGGGAAGGTGGAAAAGGCTTCACTCTGAAGGGCCAAGTAGCTCCAGGAATGCTTTATGACAGTTCTGGTCTCTCTCAGGCTTGTGCCAAACACTTCACTTATATATCCTAGCTCATTCCATTATCATAGGCAGCATTGCCTGCTCATTAAGAGCTTACTTTTAATTTATTTATTATTTATGTATATTTTAAAAGATTTTATTATTTCATGAGAAGGGCAGGGAGGGAGGCAGAGAGGGAGAGAGACATCAATGTATGGTTGCCTTTCACCTGCCTCCAGCTACAGACCTGGCTGGAGACCTGGCCTGCAACCTGATTATGTGCCCTGACCGAGAATTGAACCAGCGACCTTTGGGTTTGCAGGCCAGCGCCTGTTCACCGAGCCACCAGCCAAGACAAGAGCTCATTTTTTAAAAACCTTACAAATCTAGATATTTATCCTAGTTTCTCAGAACTTACCAGTTGCATTACTTAAGATATGCCCCTAAACATTATCTGTAAAGAAGGGATAAACATACTGCTTCTTTGAAAAGTTGGCATGCACATAGTAAACCTTCACTATATAGTGCATTACGTAATTGTTCTTTTTGGAGCAAGAATGGCAATAAGAGAACTAGTAGCATAGAAGGAGTGGTAGCCCTGCAAAAATGAGGTCAATATCACCTGTCTCTTTTTAAATACAGGGAAATCAAGTCTTAGAGCTCAGTTAAGGAATTTACTCAGTCCTAGCAGTGACGGAACCACGTTTAGAATCAGTGCTATCTTATTCCAAAGTCCAAGGTTTTAAACATTGATAGAAACTAATGTTGAGTTGGATTCTGAAGGAGTAATAACATGTCAAAAGAAATGAAGATGAGTACTTTTTGAAGACCCAGGATACCATGCCATGCCAATTAGGGAAAGAGTATCCATATTTTAAAGGTGTTTGTTGACAATACTACAAATAAGATCCAAGGATCGGAACTTGAAAATTAACAGTTTGATGTACACAAGAATCCTTTGTGTTGATGGAGCAACTTCTTTCAATTTCTTCCTGCTCCGGGATATGAAGAATGTATGGGTCAGCTCTGGCTGATGTAACAAAATACCATGCACTGCGTGGTTTAAACAACAGAAATTTATATTTCTTAGTTCTAGAGGCTGAGAAATCTAGTATCAAGGTGGCAATGTAAGTTTCATTCTGAAGGTCTTCATTCCTTGCCTGTAGGTAGGTAGCTGCCATCCTACCTCTCTATATGTGTATTGATCTTATGTCTTCCTTGGGCACACTAATAAACAGGGTGATCCTGTCAGATCAGGGCTCCACCTTTATGACCTCATTTAAGTTTTATTGCTTCCTTAGAGGCCCTATCTGCATATACAGCCACACTGGGAGTTAGTTAGAGCTTCAACATATGAATTTTGAGGGACCACAAACATTCAGTCTAATGCAAAGAATTAGAGCACACATTTCTAGTTATATAACCAGAACTAGTCTAAAGCAGATACAAAACGTGGTTTGTATGTATGTTTGCGTGTATGGGTTTTTCAGCACATGTTTCTTGATGAAGCTGTTTTTTCTAGTTTATTGTCATCATTGCATTCCTTCTCCTTTCAATTCAGAAGCCATCATTTTGAGCATGGTACATCTGAGCCTGTTGTGGGGCAAATATTTCATATTGATGTAGATGTCAAGCCCTACCTCAGGCTATTGTCAGCAATAGTTTCTCTTCTCTTGCAGGCTTCCAGACTCGAACACCTAAGAGTTTATCATGCAGAGCGATAGAAGTTTTTCAGGTTGATAAAGGTATTGCAAGATGAGCCTAGCCTTTGTGTCAGGAGGCTTCTGTTTAAATCCTGGGCAGTTACCTCTTTCTCATAACCTTAGTTTCCTTGTCTAGAAAAGACATGTTTATTGGTTTGATATACATAGTAATAAGAAAAAAGTGGTAATTATAATCACAAATTGTGATACTCAAAAATAGTAATTCCTTTTTTCATGCCAGAAGGGCCGAAGGACCTAGAGTTTCATATAAAACCTTTGTACTTTGGAGGTTTTGTTTTTGTTGTTTTTTTTTTAAGCTAGCTTGGTAACTTTTTTACCTTCTACTGCTTTCCCAGAGAAGACAACAGCCTGTCAAGTATGCTTTCACCTAAAGACCTTGTCATCTCTGGAAGATCCAGGGATGTGACCAGGTGGCCAGCTTTGACCTATCTTCACTTATGAGGACCCTGTCAGCTTTTCGCCAGGGCTCAGTTTCACTTTCCCTATCTTCCCCCTTATAACCAACACACTCAATTAATGGCAGAGTAACTAAATGGCACTGAGCTGTCCTCTGACCAAATTCCTCGCACAACACCTCCGCTCTGTTCTCCACTTAGCATTAGTGACAGGTGCTCATGGTCAGACTGGAGTTAGACTGTCATCCCAGGAACTTTGTGCAGAATTTTCCCATCTTGCCCATATTTGCCCTCGTTCTACTTTCTTCCTTACCACTGTATAATCTCTGTCTTACTGCATCCAAGCCACAGGGCCAACATCATGTTGTGGAGTGTACAGATCTCTCCTGGGAGCCAGTGTCAGCTGCTGCTGTCATTGTAGTGGATGCATATGTTGGGAGGAAAAATATATCCATTTTACTGTGAAAATCCATAGGAAAATGATAATGAATGTGTAAAAAAGTAGAAAATGGACCTCAGGACCATTTTCCTTAAAATGATTTTACTTTGCTATATATCTACAAGAATGTAATCCCAAAGCAAATGCGTTGTGATGGTTGGTTATTTCTTAATAACTCAAGCTATTATGCAACAAATAATGATACTATTAGGATTAGTTCAATATCACTTTGGGCTGAGCAGGTTGATGCAACAGTAAGTACTCCAAGGTGCTAAAAGAGACAGTGATTGTTTTGGATGAGGAGAAAATTGTTCCTAGTTAGCTGTTTTATATAGAGAGTTCTTGTGTATGATTGGCATATATGAATATATGTGCAATCACTCATGTATTAATGTTTTTTGTTGAGTCCTATACAAGACTATACAAAATAAAATACAAAAATAAATAAGATACAGAAATTCCTCTTCAGGATGTTTACATAGAGTTTAGTCTGAGAGATTTTATTCTACACAGTATAAAAAAGTATGTGCCACACACACAAATAGTGAACTAACAAGGAAAATGGGGATGGACTCATAGAGATGATATAGAGAGCAGGATGACAGCTAGTGGTGGGGTGGGGTTAGTGGGTGGAGAGTTTGACCCAAAAGGAAAAAGGGACTTATGGACATGGAAAACAAGTGAGAAAATGCAATATGATTTTGCAGAGGAATAGAGTTTGGATCATTTGCATTTAAAAGTATCATTCCTAAAATTTAAGGACATAAAAATAAGCATTCATCTGCAATTTAGGTAGGGCTCAGAAAGAATGGCTTGTTTATGCTTCAAGTAGTCCTGTCTGATGCTGCTTAGCTGGGGTGGCAGGATCCAATATGTCTTTATTCACATGCTTCAACCTTAGCTGGTATGGTCTGGTTGGCTGGCCTTTTTCTCTAGCTCTTCTCAGTCTCTCATTCCCCAGAGCTTCTCCTCACCTCTTGGCCTCTCTTTCTAGAAGAATAATCAGACATCTTTATAAGGCTGGTAGACTCAAAGGAGGTGAACGTGGAAATTGGCAAGGCTACTTAGGCCTAGGCCCAGACCAGGCAAAGTTCCACTTCTGTCACATCCTATTGGCCAAAGCAAGTCACAGAATAAGCCTTATTCAAAAGGATGGAGACTAGCATGTGTGTACAGATAGAGGAAGAATTGTTGGTGGCCATCTTTGGTAATAATCTGCCACATTGGCCTCAGTAACATTTGTAAAATTGGGGCATGTGGATGTGAAGAAAGAGTATGTTGGGTAGGAAAAATTAGGCTAGGCAAAGACTTTGATGTGGGAAAGAATATGAAAGACAGTTGTTGAATGTTTGGAGCCCAAACTCTGAAGGTGGATTGCTGTTAGGCTCTAGAGATTAGACTGCTGTCCCTGAGGAATTACTCACTGCTCCTCATGGACTTTGATGCACCCTCATGTCCATTCCTGGTTCTGCATTTTAAATCTGCCCACAGTCCCAACTAAAGTAAGGTGATACATCTTTTTATTCTTTCTTTCTTTTTTTTTTTTTTAAAGATCTTATTCATTATTTTTAGAGAGAGGGGAAGGGAGAGAGGCAGAGAGGGAGAGAAACATCAACGTATGGTTACCTTTCACTTGCCTCTATTTATATATGTGCCCTGGTTGGGAATTGAACCAGTGACCTTTGGGTTTGCAGGCCAGCACTTTATCCACTGTGCTACCAGCAAGGACCATCTTTTTATTCTAAATGAGGTTTCTGTCCATGGAAAAATATGCATATACATTGTAAAAATCACATCAGAACAAAGAACTTAGGGTAAAAATAAGTTTCATTCCTAGACCTTTAAATGCTACTTATAGGCAGTTGCTATCAACAATGTCTTCTGGATCTTTCCAAAGATAAATCTATGCATAGCCATATACATATGAGTATATATGCATACAGTCACACGTATACATAACACAGATTCCCCTTTATTCACATATGGGAGCATACACCATAGGTTGTTTGGACTATTGCTTTTTTTCACTTAGTAATACATTGAGGAGGTTGCATAATAAAAACATACATAAGCATAATTACTTTCTTAAACTGAAAGAAGTAACTCTATATGATAGTCTTGTAATGACCATAACAACTCTTTGCTATGAATTTAACAAGGATCAGCATACACTTGTATAGAGGACAGAACTGTCAGACTAATACCTTGATGCTTACATAGACAACAGCAAAGCAAAGAGATGATAATGGCTAAACAGAGATAAGTAAACAGTGTTTTAGTGGTCAAGGCCAAGTAAATCCAGGAGTCCAGAGATGTTCGCTGTAGATAAAATGTATTCATGGTATCATCATTAGAGAGAATGTTTGAAAATTTGCCAAGCCCATTATAATCATAAAGAGGAAGGGAAATAATGCAGAGCAAGTATTTTCCCGGATCCTCCTTTGTTCACTTTCTCGTGGAGTCCTCACCTCCATGGGCTCACTACTCTTAATTTCTTGCTTTCCTTTAAGTGAGTCAGTTACGTGGACAGATTGCAGAGAAGAGCTAGAAAGACCTTTACAGGAGTACATGGACCTTTCAAGTACTTGATTTTGCTAGAAACACTGGCTTCCAAAAGTGGCTTCGATAGAGTTTGCTTTTAATCTAAATTTTTGTCATAGGCCAAATGTTTAAATTTTTTTCCAGATCTGAGACATTACTAATTTATGAGACTGAACAGAAGTTTTTTAGCTGGTTTCTTTTACACAGCTGGTCTTCCCTGCTGCAAACTTACAACTAGGAAGAGAAAGGAAACATGGTCATGAATAACAGTAATATGATATGCAGATAGTGTAGGAACTATAGATAAAATGAGTAGGGTTTACGCAATAAGATACCACCTCACACCTGTCAGAATGGCAATCATCAGCAAATCAACAAACAACAAGTGTTGGCAAGGATGCGGGGCAAAAGGAACCCTCATACACTGTTGGTGGGAATGTAGGCTGGTGCAGCCACTGTGGAAAACAGTATGGGGTTTCCTTAAAAAACTAAAAATGGAACTGCCTGTTGATCCAGCAATTCCACTACTTGGACTATACCCAAAGAATCCTGAAACACCAATTCATAAGAACCTATGCACACCTATGTTCATAGCGGCACCATTTACAATAGCCAAGTGCTGGAAACAGCCTAAGTGCCCATCAGTGGATGATTGGATCAAAAAACTTTGGTACATTTACACAATGGAATTCTATATAGCAGAAAGAAAGAAGGAACTTGTACCCTTTGCAACAACATGGATAGAACTGGAGAGTATTATGCTTAGTGAAATAAGCCAGTGAAGGACAAATATCATATGATCTCACCCATTACGGGACAATAATGAGCAAAACTAACAACAAGCAAAACAGAACCAAGTATATGAATATAAGGAATAGGCCTGCAGTAGTCAGGGGAAAAGGGGTTGGGGGGAAGGGGGAGCGGGGAGGCAGAGGCAAGAAAGGGGAGCAGCTTAGACAAGAACCTAGTATAAAGGAACCATGGACATGGACAACAGGTGGGATTGACTTTGGGGGGAATGGGTGGGTGGGGAGGAGGACAGAGGGGAGCAAAAAGGGAATGAATGTAATACAACAACAGTAAAATTAAAAAAAAAAAAATGAGTAGGGTTTACAGGAAGGACCCTTTTCTTTCATCAGCCAACAAGGCCTGCTTCAGGGAAGAGAGTATGTTGAAGATGGGTCTTGAGGTTGTGGTAGGATTTCCACAGGTAAAAGAAGTTAGGTAGAGAAATGCTACTTACTACAAAGATATAAAGACATAAGCAGAAGGGTGAAAACAGGGAGTAAGTAAAGCAATAATAATATTAATGATAGAATTTACCTGTGATGTGCCAGAAATTAAGCCAATGTGTTATAACACTATCTTTAATACTACATCCTTCAGGGAGATAGTATTATCCCTGTTTTATAGAAATATTAAAATTGAGGCTCAGAGAAGTAGAATAATTTGGCTGAAGTCAAATAGCTACAGTATAGAAAATATGTGATTTGTGTTTCTGTCTTCCTGATTCCAAGGCTTATGATATTTTTTAGGATGGTCATGCAGTAAAGAAAGTTTCAAGAGCAGGCAGTGGTCAGCCCTGTTCAATGCTACTGAGAAGTCAAGTAAGAAAGCTGAGAACTGACCTTTGGAGTTGACAACAGGAAGGTCACTGTTGGCTTTAAGAGGCGCAGTTTCAAAATTTGGTTGAAAATGGGAGGTGAGAAAATGGAAACACTGCTTATAGATAAATCTGCAGAGGAATTTGGCTGCTAAGGGCTGCAGGAAAACAAAGTAGTGACTGGAGAACTGATTTGGGGGTCAAAGGAAGGATCTTTGGTTTCATATTTTGTTTCTCGGTCACAGGGCTCCAGTAGACAGGAGGGTAATGATGTTATGGGGAGCATGAGCATTGGCGTATCCAGATCCTTGAGTAGGTGGCACTGGCTGGGACCCAGTGCACCAGCTGTCTGTGGGCAGGATTGGTGGCAGCTTATTGTATCAGGAGAGGGACAGAGGATTCATGCACAGATGCAGCCTGGTAGGTTCGGTGCTGGGAAAGCTAGGAAGACCTTCATTATTTTTTATTGTCGGTGAAAAATAAGAAGCAAGGTTATCAACTGAGGGGAAGGGCAAGGGAGTATAACCATGAGTACAGGAGGGAGCTGCTCTGAATCTATTGAATTCTCTGTCCATTTCTGGAAATTCCAGTTTGAAGTCTGGGCTGCTTGCTTTATGGTGGAAGCACAGTCTTAAGGACAGGAAAAAAGACTAAAGTCGACAACGATGAAAGAATAAAATCCTCCAAAGGCCCAGAGATCACCTCTGTGGACACAGGTCTGAGATGCCCAAAGTGAAATGAAAAACAGATCCCCAAGTATATAAACCATCGTAGATACTGACAGTGGAGTATCCATCATAGGGGATCAGGCAGGAGGAGTGGAACCTGCCAGCCCTGAGAGAGTAATAGCAGCATGATTCTCAAGCTTGTGCTTCCATATATGAACATAGATAATGCAGTGTTGGTTGAGGCAGATGACAAGCTCTGTAGTAGCCTTGGAGAAGGGGCTGAAGAGGTGAAGCAGGGTAGCGGGGCTTATAGTGGTGAGAGAATGTGCATTTATCTTACGTGAAGTAAGAAAACAAGGAAATGCAAAGGAAATGTAGCAATGGAATGAGAATGAGATTTAATAAACTATGAAATTTAAAACTGCCCTGGCTGGTGGCTCAGTGGGTAGGCACTGGCATGCAAACCCAAAGGTCACTGGTTCGAATCCCAGTCAGGGCACATAACCAGGTTGCAAGCCAGATCTCCAGAAAGGTCTGTAGCTGGAGGCAGGTGAAAGGCAACCATACATTGACCTTTCTCTCCCTTGCTGCCTCTCTCTGGAAATAATAAATAAAATCTTTTAAAAATAATAAAAATTAAAAAACAAAAAATTTAAAACTTGTGATATAAGCATGTATATATAATTTGTTGTAGGTGGTGTTTAAAAATATATATCACTTCTCAGAAATTTATTCGTAGATTAAAAATCATATACAGATATGTTGCATAAAATTAGCTTACATATAACAATCATATAATGCCCACAATGTGTCTGGCACAAAGAGCTTTTCATGTATTAACTTATTTAACAGGAACAACAAATCATTGAATTATATGCTGCTATTATGCTCATTTACAGATGAAGAAACTGAAGCATAGAGGCCTGCCAGGACTGTACAGCACGTAGTGAGTAGAGCGAGGCTATATACCCAGACTAGCTCTGCCGAACTGCACTGTTTGCTATTTAAGAACACTATATAATAAATATATTAAAATTAAAATCTTACATTGAAACATAGACATAGGACATAGAGAGCAATAACTGTACCAGGAAACTAGTACAAGGACCACTAACTAGATCGTCAAGTTTCTTAGTAATCAGGATGAAAACAGAAACATGATATATAAACCTGAAGATTGAGTATAACTGCTGCCTGTGGACCAATTAGAGTAGGAACCAATTTGTAATACAACCTGATGTGTGTTTGGGGATGAACTGTGTCCGCTCAAAATTCATATGTTGAAGTCTTAATCCCCCACACCTCAGAATTTTACTGTATTTGGACATAGTGTTACAGAACCCCACCTATGCTGTTCTGGAACAACTGTGGGGTTCAGCTGCCCGCCACCCAGAGGATTGACTCCCACTAGAAGAGTTTAGTGAAAAAGGAAATGTATTGTTTATTTAAAGGTTATACATGTCTGCTCTCAAGTCCTGTTCCCTTTAAAAACACCCAAAACAAATACTCCTGCTTCCCCCTTACAAACCAGGCCAGTTTCAGAATATGCCACTGAGAGGTACCATCTTTCAGAAAAGCAGAAATCAGCAACTCAGCATTCCTGGTCACAGTTCTGCTCCAGGCATCTCTTCTAAGTCTGGGTGGCCAGGCAGGTCACCTGCAGCATGGCCAGCTCTGCCTCTGTCTTCTCCAGGAAGCCCTCCAGGCAGACCTCCCTGCAGGCTCACAGCTGACTCACAGCAAACCTTCAGATCTAGGCATACTCCTGACCTCCAGTGACATCTGGTCTCCCTGTCTCTGAACTTCCGTCAGCCATGATGTCAATGCTGGGCTTGGAACTTGCTAGTGACCTCATATCCAGCTCTTCCTATGATGCATCAGTGTCTGTCATTTTTGTCAGCTCCCCAGTGCCTTTGACTCTCTTTGGCTACCATCTTTAGTCAGAGCAAGAGTTCCCAGTGCTGCACAGGCATCCTGGGAGGGCATCCACCCAGCCCTGGCTCTGTCATGAGTCACTGCACATTCTCACCATCCTGGACACAATTCGCCTGGATAAACATCTTCCCTTCAAGAAGGCCTGGCTAATAATTTGCCTCAGTTATCTAGTGTGTTTTACATGCTGTACTTCCCAATCAGTGGGCACCGTGCCCCGATTCCTGCCTGAAGACGGGATTATAGGGATTGTTCCCCTACCCATGGTCTGTACTCCTTACAATAGAGCCTTCAAAGTGGTGATTAAGTTAAAATGAGGCCTTCCGGGGTGGTTCTATTCCAAGCAGACTGATGTCCACCTTGTAAGAGGAGGAAATTTGGACATCCAAAGAGACACTGGAAGAAGTGCATACAGAGGAAAGACCATGTGAGGACACAGCAAGAAAAGAGGCACCTGCAAGTCAAGAAGAGAGGCTGCAGGAGAAACAAACCTGTGGACATTTTGACCTTGGACCCCAGCCCCCAGGCCTATAAGAAACTAAATCTCTGTTACGCAAGCGCCGAGCCTGTGATATTTTGTTATGGCAGCCTGAGCAAACTTACAAAATGGAAGTTTTAATTTTGGAATAAAACCATTTAGATGGATCTCAAGGGCAGTGTAGGATTTTGACCAAGTTTGTGCAACAGTGGACTGCGTAAGAAGAAAGATTTAGCCCACATTATCACCTCTGTAGAATGAGACAATCTGAGTAGCTATCCAAGCACAACAGTTGAAATCCAATGCTGATTATGTTAACTACCATTTATGCATACGCACAAACAATTTTCTGCTGTGCATTTCAAAGAAATGTGGGTTGGGGGCTGAAAACACTTTCACATTAACTGGACAATCTGCAATATGTAATTTTCTTTGCAAAAAAAAAAAAAATGTTTTTCTTAATTAACTTCCCTGTCTCTGCTTTTATTTTAGCTACAAATTTTTGTAAAAGCAGCTTGCAGAAACATGTTCTGAAAATTGACATTTCCAGGCAGGGCCAGGCACCGCGAGGGGCACGGAAGCAACCCTCTCAGCACGTTGACCTTGGCCTTTCTCTGCACCAAGTTCTGATCGCAGCGGGAGATTTGAACACATTAGGAGATAGAATTCGGCTTTCAGAACTGGGTACCATATGTCTTCCTTGGTGATAAGGCTGACATTTGCATCCATTGAAAATACAAAAGTCAAGTCATTCTTGTGCTAATGCTCCAGGGAAGAACCTGAAGCCGACTTAAATCCAAGCACTGACAGGTACAGCCCAGGGATCCTGCAGGTTTTCACATCAGCACATCTTCCAGAAGGTGTGATTGTAAGGCAGTCATGCCTCCGAATTTTAAAACAGACAATAAACAAAGAAATAAAAGGAAGTTAGGATTTTTTCTTTTTCTTCTTCTTCTTCTTTTCCCCATTGCTCACACTACTCACTGAAAGAGACTTTCCTTGCTGTGCACTTTTCATTTGTTTTTGTTTTCCAGATAGTAAATTTCTCTATAGCAAAATTTAAAAATCTACTTGTGTTCTGTGTTAGTTGAAAAATGTTCATGTTACCTTATATAAGTATATTATTCAGAAAAATGCATTTGCTGAGGTTCTCATTATTCACTACATTCTATCAGTGATCTATTACGACCTTAGAGTAATATTTTGTGGCGTGACAAGAATAAAAAGTAAGTAGAAATACCATTTGTATTGTTTTTCTGACTAACATGACCTTGAAAACTTAAAGTATTCATATGCAATTATAAGGTATGGTAATTACCTTATATTAAAAATAACTTACACTTACTTTTAAACTGATATTTTATACCTTAAATTTTATATCTCAAGTTCTTGCTTTGTTATTAGACTTTGATCAAACCATCTTAAATCAGCATCACAGTTACTTAGTATATCCATTGTTCTGCAAACAGGAAATAATAATTAATTAGTGGTCAATTATCCATCTTGAATCTTTGGACAAGAATATAATTGCTTAACATTTTCACTAGAACACAGAAAAAGGAGGGAAGACTTCATAAAATTCAAGTTCATTGCCTTAATGTTAATTAGGTATCTGAATGTCTAAAATTTCTCTTTTTAAAAGCACTGAAGTCATAGGGGAAATTTTAACCTTTCTTTTGTTATTTTGTTACATTCTTTTAACGCATCCAGGCTAAGGATGTTGCATAGTAGAAAAGTAAAGCAGTGTGGGGGAGTGGGAAAAGCAATGGCGCAAGTGGGTGAGAGGGTCTGGCTCTTCATCTTGCTTCTGCCTCTGTGTGATATCCAACAATTTACAAGGCCTGTCTCATTTTTTTCTTTTATAAATAGCAGTAACAACAGCTTACCTATCTACTAAGTTTCTTGTGATCAAATAGATAATGCAGGAAAAAGCACTTAGAACATATGTTATAAAAGTATTCTTGCTATTAATTAGCCGTTTTTGCATTGCTTAGCTCAAATGTATAGTTAAGCTAAGCATGGAAGGCCCCTTCATAAGAAGTATTCTTTCCTCGGAACAGATACTGGGCTCTTCTTGTTTGCTTTGTGTTTTAATAATATTTTATAGATTAAAAATGATATTTACAGAGTCTCATTTACTTTTGTTTACATCTTTTAGGCCCCATAATACTGGGCAAAGTGTCTTGGTATGGTAGGATTTTGGTAAATAACTGAATGCATTTTAAATTAATGAATCACCCAATGAATGCAAATATGTTCAAGGTATTTGCTTCTCAAAAAAGGGAAAGAAAATTAGACAATGAAGTATTGTAAATAGGTTTATGCTACATCACTTATATTTTTTATTTTTTTAATTAAAAATTTTTTTAAAGATTTTATTTATTATTTTTAGAGAAAGGGGAAGGGAGAGAGGCAGAGAGGGAGTGAGACATCAAAGTATGATTGCCTTTCACCTGCCTCCAGCCATAGTCCTGGATGGAGACCTGGTTGGAGACCTGGTTGGAGACCTGGTTGGAGACCTGGCTGGAGACCTGGCTTGCAACCTCATTATGTGCCCCGGCTGGGAATCCAACCAGCGACCTTTGGGTTCCAAGGCCAGCACCTTATCCACTGTGCCACCAGCCAGGGCTCTATGCTGCATCATTTAAAATATGCACTAATTCCCAGTAATAGTTTACACTGAGAAGAAAAATCTACACCCCAAATTATTTTGCCTTATATATTTTAATTACTTATTATTATAATTTACTTACCACTTTAAATGTTATTCATTATTGCTGTTCTTCTTGTCAAAGAGATCTGGAAGAAACAGGTTTAGCCTGCATTGTGAGACTCCCTGAATGCACAGGTTGGGGATGATGGGTGATGGGAATTGTTAGAAGCCGAAGCTGATTCCATATTCTAGCTGCATTCAGGAGACCAGACAAAGTACCAGGGTGAATTTGTAAAACAATCAACCTCAACCTGAAATTGAACGCATCTGTCCTGTTCAGGCTTCAAATTTGACAGTGGAGCTTCTCTTAATGTAATAGGAGATGTAGGAAATACTCCTTCCTGCCCTCCCTCCTCCCTCCCTCTCTTACCTCCCCCTCTATGGTCTCCCTTCCTTCTTCCCTCCTTGTTCTTTCCTTTCTCTGATTCTTTCTTTCTTTCTTTCTTTAATTATTTTTAGAGAGAGGGGAAGGCAGGGAGGCAGAGAGGGAAAAGTTAATGTCTGATTGCCTTTCACCTGCCTCCAGCTACGGACCTGGCTGGAGACCTGGCTGGAGACCTGGCTTGCAACCTGGTTATGTGCCTGATGAGAAATCAAACCAGCGGCCTTTGGGTTCTCAGGCTGATGCCTATCCACTGAACCAACAGCCAGGGCTGATTCTTTATTTCATTCAGCCCTTTGACTCTTTTTCTAGTTTTATAAAAGATTCTCCTTTTCTAGCATTCCACTTGCCTTTTCCTTTCAGAGAAGTAATTTCTCTGCTTTAGGATAAGAAACCATGGACATTGGTCTTGTCCACTATTTTTTTTTAACCACCATTGCCATTGATATTATTAAGACTTATCAGTTTCACAGGATATTGCTTCTCATTCTTTTTTCCCTTATATTTAGGTTGCTGACTAGATATTATCATCCAGATAATGTTGAGTCACCCCAATAAAATATAAATGTAAGTTGCTACCCATGTCATAAAAATCAATCTTCTTCTTCTTCTTTCCCTCCTCCTCTTCCTTCTCCTTTCCCTTCTTCTTCTTCTTCTTCTTCTTCTTCTTTTTTTATAAGCTGACCTAGAAGGTATGGTTATATACCTACGTGCTTATTCTGTCCATGATAGATGCTTTATTTCAATAGAAAAGATGACTGGGGTTTTGAAAAATGAAATATTTTATAAGCAAAAATTACAGATAAAACTATAAAGTTCCAGCATTTTATAATAAATCATATCAGAATCATATTTACTGGATTTTTTCCAGTATATATTCTAAGATTCTATTCTATTTTCACCGTAATGTAGTGTTTAGACTGTATGTCTCAATTTTTATTTACAGATAAAAATATGTCTAACATATTATTTATTATGTTAGACAGGGTTCTCCACAAGAACAGAACCAATAGGTTGTATCTATATCTTCATATATCTATTTTATCTATATAGAAAGAGATTTACTATAAGGTATTGGCTCAGCTCATGTCATTGTGGAGGCTAAAAAGCCCCACACCTTGCCATCTGCTTGTCAGAGATTTGGAGGTTTGGGAGACCCAGTTTTGTAACTTAAAGGCCTGAGAGCCCAAGAACCCATGGTGTGAGTTCCAAATCAGACTTGAAGGGCCTAAGAACCAAGAGCATGAAGAACAGGAAAAGATTGATATTCAGACTAAACAGTTAACTGAGAATTCAGATTTTCTTTACCTTTTAAAAAAATGTATTTATTTTTAGAGAGAGAGAAAGGGAGAGAATGAAGTGGAGGGAGAGAGAAAGGGAGGAAGAGAGAGAGAGAGAGAGAGAGAGAGAGAGAGAGATCTGTTTTTCCACCTACTTATGTATTCATTGGTTGATTCTTGTATGCGCCTGATCAAAGATCAAACCCACAACCTTGGTGATTGGGGAACAACAAACCAACCAACTGTGGTACCCAGTCAGGGCCACCATTTTTTTCTATTCAGGTCCTCAACAGACTGAATGGTGCTCCAGCCCCACACTGGGGAGGGCCACCTACTTGGTCCACCAGTTCCGAAGTTAATCTCTTCCAGAAACCCCTTCACATATATACAAAGAAATGTATATAAAAGAATGTTTAGCCTGAATCTAGGTATCCCTTTGTCCAGTAAAATTGACACATAAAATTACCCAGCACATTTATGTAATTTGCATTTGAAATATCAGTGGTACAATGTTACCTTTATAAAATATTCAATTTAGTTATAAAACTTGGTACAATGTCTATATTAATGATACCTCGCAATAATTGCATTTAAATGGATAGAGATCTAAAATTAATTTTTATGTAGCTGAAAAATAAAATGTAATAATATCTTATCCAAAACTAGCATTCGAATATTTTGTGCACATCAGATTTTATTTCAGTGATTTAATAGGGTTAGTCCATGCTATACTTGCTTATCTGAATTTATTCATTTCTTTCTCCATATATGTATGAAATAGTTCTCTTGTCCCTCAATGTATTATAATCTCAATGCAATGAAATTTTTAATTAGTTTCTCATATCTGAAACCATGGCTCAATTTTCTTGCATTGTAAGATGATATATTTTTTCCAAATATAGATATTTCTGGGGACTTAACTGTCTGAAATATGCCTATATTTTAAACTTATGACTAAAATTGTTTCCCAACTAATGTGCAATTGTGCCATTGCATATGAATCAAGGACAAGGTTTCCCAAAGCATAAGTAAACAGCTATTAAAATGTATAACAAAATATGCATATTGATATATTATAAGTACTAATTCTTTGCAACATTCATTAAAATTAAGATACTTGAGTTAATATTTGTGAGCAACATCAAATACTGTGCACTACAAACTACTTTTCTTTGTGACAGTGAGATTCACCTGTCTTATTTTTACTTTCCCATTCTGACTCTATTAAACAACTGTGAAATAGAGTTACTGTAAATAAAAATTCACGGAGAGTTAGCAGAATAAGAGTACTCATTGAGACTGCATCTATTTGTGACTGCAAATCACTGAAGCTCCTGACCATTGTTGGCTGTATTGACTTCCATACCTTCCTCTCTTGGAAGCCATGCCTCATCCTTCTTAGTAGGAATCAGTCTCTCATTTCTCTGCATTCTTTTCACAGTCCAGGTTTTGACTGGAGTACAGAGTACGTACCACATTTTCCTCCTTGTCCTTTAAATTACATCTGTTTCCCTCACTAGGTTATAAATTATTAGTGACTGGGGACCAAGCATTTACCTTTAGTGTCCCTCATGACTTTTGAGGTTAAATGCTAATGACAAAGTAAGTGTGAAATCCTGAAGGGCCTGGATTGTTACTCTTCTTGCAATCCCAGGAGTTAGCATAGGACAGAAACATGAGACTTCCGGATTAGAGGACAGATTTTTTATTCACAGGACATTTTGTGCTAGTCTCATGGCCCATGTTCCTGCAGGTCATGTGGTAACATCCATATTTGCCCTGTAGGTGAGGGACCCTGAAATATGAAACTTGGAGCTTATATGAAGTATTTGGAAAATCTGACCATCTCCCTTTGGGAGAAGAAAAATCATCTTTGTTCTGGAATGTAAATAAATCCTCTCTGGAAGAGGAGGAGGAGGTGACTAGCCTCTGCAGTATGAACAAATGGCCCTGGGGAGGGGAGTCTTTATCTCTGCGGAGTTCTCTCTGTCTTTAGGATTGTTGTTGAACTATTTTAATCCAAGAGCCAGCACTCCATGCTGTAGAGAGCTCTAATCAAGCAGAAACATGGCAGTGTTCATGGAGCAAGCCCTCCTAACACTTTTGAATAAGGTGACATATAATGTCTTGTTCAAACTAGAACATTTTTTAAAAAACAATGTTTTATTTATTTTTAGAGAGAGAGGAAGGAAGGGGGAGAGAATGAGAGATACATTGGTTGATTGACTCTCAAACAGCCCCAGTGGGGACCTGGCCTGAAACCCAGGCACGTGCTCTGTCTGGGGATCAAACCAGTAACTTTTTGGTTCGCAGATGCTCATCCCCTGAGCCACATTAGCCAAGACCAAACTGAACATTTTGGAGAGTGAAAATTATGTCATTCACTTTTTTGTTGTTGCTAGAACAGTATCATAAAAGACAAAGGAAGGCTGAGACTGTCAACAACAAGAGACATGTGACCTAAATTCAGTGTGTGATGTGGACTGGAATCTGGAAGCGCCTGATGCTGAACTACTGAACGGAGTTCCTAGGAAGGGGCTTGGTGGGGCTGCTCTCGCTGATGGGAATGCGCGGTGCCTCTACAAAGTCTCCCTGCAAACATTTTCAATGCTGTTTTCACTTGCTGCCTTTTTCATAAAAGCATAAAATCCTCTTGGATTTCCTTTTGATTCGTGAAAACAGATACTACGTCTTTAATAAAAGCAAAGTGGTATAAAACAAACTTTTAAAAGTGGTGGACATCTGTATTAGAGGACTAATTTCTATGATATTCTCACAGTTCATGTATGTATATCAGTAAGAACACGAAGAAGATAATATAATATAAAACAGCAAAATTTTGCCCTAGCTGGTGTGGCTCAGGGAATTGCTGCCAGCCTAGGAACACAAAGGTCACTGGTTCGATTACCCAGCCAGGGCACATAACCAGGTTGCAAGCCAGGTCTCCAGCCAAGTCCATAGCTGGAGGCAGGTGAAAGGCAACCATAATACATCAATGCTTCTCTCCCTTTCTTCCTTCCTCCCTGCCCTTCTCTCTGAAAATAATGAATGAAATCTTTAAAAAAAGCAAAATTTAAGAATAAACAATTAACAAAAATATTACTGAAAGAGGATTGATATAATATATTAATTAAATAAGTTCAAATTATCAAAGGATAATAGTATACGTTTTTACTTACCATTGCAAATATTTAAAAAGTTAACCTCTAATATTGATGAGCATGTGTAAAATCTATTTTCATAAAGTGCTTATTGGCAGATAGTTAAAGTTAATATCTAATATTGATGAATGAATAGAAACAATTCTCATAAACTGTTGAGTTAACATATAAACTGATGCAATGCTGCTTTTGGTACTTTGGCAGTATTATTCAGATTTTTAAAATTCTCAAAGCCTTTAATCAGAAATCCTACTTTAAGGATATTATCTTCATCATAAATTCACATAGCATCATTTTCAACAAAACAAAACAAAATATCCAAAAGAAAGAGCAGAAACAAAATAAGCTTTAGTACATCAAGTTAATTGAACACTATGAAGCAGTTAGAAAGAAAAAAGTAGGTTGGTATATTCTGGGAATATTCATGACATTATCTGGGGAAAAAAAACAAGTTGTAATACATGTAGCAGAAATTGGTCCAAAATTTTTGTGTGACATTTTGATTTATAATAAGAGATATTTGGACTTTGCCCCTTTTCCAGCACAGAGCTCCTAAAACTGAAAATTTTCTAACGATGGGAGACATAGAATTGTCCTCATTCATGGTAATGAGGCGACTTTTGGACAGCACTTGAGGCTGGTTGCCTGGAGTGCATATGGAGAACCAACCATATGGCTAGAGGGTTGTCATTTTTAATTTTACCTCCCTGAAACCTTGGGAGGAGAAGGGGGTTGGGAAGAAACTCATTCATCAGTGGCCAATTATTTAGTCAACCTTGCCTCTGCAGTGGTCTCCATAAAAACCCAAAGAGTGGGGTTCAGAGAGCTCCCTCTTGAACACATGGAATTTTGGGGAGAGTGCTGAACTTACAGAGCATGGAAGCTCCACATCCTTTTTTATAATAAACAAGTAATCCAGTATGTAAATTTCTAGTAAATTTCTCTAGTTCTGTGAGTGACTCTAGTAAATTCATTGAACTCCAAGAGGGGCTTTTGGAACTTCTGATCTACAACTGGTGAGTCAGAAGCACAGGTGACAACCTGGGGTGGGGTTGATGTCTGAAGTTGAGGATACAGGTAGGCAGCAGCTCTTGGACTGAGCCCTTAACCTGTGGTTCAGAGCCTAATGGCCAGCCTTGTCCAATTGAAGTTGACCGTAGATTGGTGAGAAATGTATACTTGCTGTTGTGAGGCACTGAGTTTTCAGGTGGTTTGTTACAGAGCTTTACTGTGGCAATAGCTGATATATGAACAATACTTTCATATATTCCTTAATGTGACTGTGTTGCTTTTAGTATTATTTCTTAGCAAACAACTTCTAATTCTCTATATCAGACTCTTGATTTTCTTACTATGTAAGTACTCAACAGTAAATGAAATTGGTACCTAGAGTGGCATCTTATATAAGTTACCCTCAGAGAAAATTGGGACTTGACTATGGATCCAAGTTAAGCTGGGGTGAGCGAGGCTCTCCCTGTCCCAAGCAGAAAGTCAGCAGTCCATGGTGGGTAGCAACCAGAATCAGTGAAATGAACTACCCCTTCCAACAGCGAGGCTGTGGGAGACTGACAAGGTACTGCCCCAGAGCAATTCCTGCAGAATGAAGAACTCAGGGAAAGTATGATTGGATGCATAACTCAGATCATTAGATGAAGTTTATTAGAGAAAAGATGATTTAATTCTCAGTTTCTGGGCAGGAAGCAGACCAAGGTAGGATTCTGCTCAATGGATGTAGGTCCTTCTGCAGCCAGTACTTTGAGATGGCTGAACATCATCAGGTTAGCATGTGTGTGTGTATTGAATTGAAACTTCTGCTAATTCCCTGACCATTTAATTTTTTTTCACTTCTGTGGTGAAAATTAATGTCTTCATTGTCAAAAACACGATGAAGTTATATGGGAAGAGTGAGGTTCTGAGCATGTGGCCTCGTCAATAGCACTTCCCTCTGTGAACCTCCCCCAAACATCTACCCCATTGTGAGATATATTCAGTCATGAGGGTTAAATGCCTCTGATCTAGAGGGATTGAAACATCAGAGTAGAAAGAGAAGTGCCAGGGATAATATAAATAAATAAAATGATTATATAAAGACAGCAGTAGAAAATTGCATAGACTACCACTGCGTGTAGCAGTGTTCCTCAAACATGCGTTATCATTTGAATCATGTGAGGCTTTTATTAAGCACACAAAGTTTGGGTTCTAGCCCAAACTAACTGAGTCAGATTCTCTAAAAGAGATGAATTACTGTATTTCTAAAATGCTCCAGGTGAATTATCTGATCAGATCAGTTTGAAAATTAGGTTTTATTCCATAACAATGATTCTCAACATGTGATCCTTGGACCATGGGAAACTTCTGGAGACTTATTAGAAACACAAAATCTCAGGCTTATCCCCTATCCATGGCAGCAGAAATTCTGGGAGTGGGGCTCAGCAATCAGTGTTTGTGAACCACAGCTCTATAGATTTCAGAATGGTGAACATGTGGGTGTGCCTACAACAAATCTAAAGCAAAAGAGCCAGTACTTGGAGATGTTAGACTACTTGACAGGCAAGCAGCTCTTTAAAAAGGACCTTAGCCCTGGCTGGTGTGCTCAGTGGACTGAGCATTGGCTTGCGAACCAAAGAGTTTCCAGTTCTATTCCCAGTCAGGGCATATGCCTGGGTTGTGGGCCAGGTCCCCTGTTTGGGGGTGTGCAAGAGGCAACCACACATTAATATTTCTCTCCTTCTTTCTCCCTTCCAATTTCTCAAAAAATAAATAAAATCTAAAAAAAAAAAAAAAAAAAAAGGACCTTAACATTGTGTCTGTAAATAAGATATAAACACACAACTTTTAGATTTTCTCTTATGGGGAAGAGGATGCTATGGCTACTGTGTGTCTTGCACTGATTAAAAACTTTTCCTTACATTTTGATAATCATTGAGCTTCATGTACAAGTGAGCGCTTCTTGAAGGAGTTGAAATTTTAGTGGGACTTTAGATTTTAATTTCAATGGGTAGAAGAAGGAGAAAAAATAATTCAGAGTAAAGACCATCAGCAAGAGCAAGAACAAACAAAATTACAGTGAATTTGGACAACAGTGAATGGGGTAGGGAAGTGGGTCTCAAACTTGATCTGCATCAGAATCAACAGGAAGGATCCACCCCAGAGCTTCTGATTCATTGCCTGCAAGATGGGGCCCAAGAATCTGAACATCTAATTCATTCCAAGGTTGTGCTGGCTGCTGATCTGAGACTACACTTTAAGAATCACTGCTATCATATAGTGATGGAGGTTGATGATAAGTACCTAGAAATGTTCATCTATGAGGCCAGGTTTCAAAGCACCTGAATTTATACCAAATAGTAGTGACTTATTTTATGTATATATTTATATATTCATTTACTTTGATTTGAGTTTAAAGGAGGGCCAATGACATGAGCAGGATTATTCTGGACTACTTGGATGTAATAATCAGGGAAAGAGACGTGACGTGTATTCCAATATCACTTAACTCTGGTCTCCCTACTTAACTGCTCCTATTCCCACCCACCCTTGTCTCCATTAGCTCCATGCCTATTAGAAAACATGAAATTCTTTCCAATTTGAACACGTCAGCAAATGAGATGACAGTGTGAATAACTGATAATTATTTAACACTCCTTAATTATTACCATGTTTTAAAAGATTTTATTTATTATTTTTCAGAGAGAGGGGAAGGGAGAAAGGCAGAGAGGGAGAGAGACATCAATGTATGGTTGCCTTTCACCTGCCTCCAGCCACAGACCTGGCTGGAGACCTGGTTATGTGCCCTTGCTGGGAATAGAACCAGCGACCTTTGAGTTTGCAGGCCAGCGCCTTATCCACCCACTGTGCCACAAGCCAGGGCTTAATTATTACCATTTTAAAGGGTGTACATATTAATTTCACCGAACCTCTATTCCTCTGTTCTGAAACTTCAGTTACTGTAACAGTGATAAGAGAAAAATGTCAAGCAGTGTGCACGGAAGAGGAAAGGGAATGAACCTTTTTGAGTGGGAAGGCTTCGTTATGGATTGTTCCAAAGGGTAATTCTCCCTGTTTCTGATTTTATAGTATTACCAGCTTCCAGCTTCCCTTTCTCAGCCCACAGGTCTCAAACAGTGCCAAGTTTCTTTGGGGTAGATTAGTTTCTGACTGCGGTTGTATTCTTATCCACTGCTAACCAATCAGCTGTGCCCACTCTGTGTAGTTAACTTACTTTAAGCTATGTGCTTTCAGAATATGTGTACTCAGACTTTTTTGGTTCCTCTGGGTGGCAATGATTAAAGATACGGAAATGTCTACATGGCTTTTGGTCTGTCTTTCACCATGCTTTTAAATACTCTGTACACATCTGCTTCTATTGTAAGTTTCATGAAATCCTTTTGGAAACTGGTAGGGACATGAATAAATAAAATATGGGAATATTATACTATTGTTGTCTTTTATATGTCCCAGTTTCAGTTATCACTTCAATTCCATATTGGAGATACATGCAAAAGAAAGAAAATTCACTATGTAAGAGAATGTTATTTTTTCAGCTAGTGATTCAATAAATAAAAGCCTCTCCAAAAATAAAAAATAAAAAAGAATGAAATAAAATAACCCAGCAAGGTATCATTTGGCCGTGTAATGAATGGCTTCTCCTCTCTGCAGCCACATCCCTCCAGCTGTTGCCACTTCAAGGAAGCCAGAGAACACTTTAATAGATGAGAGGGAGCCATAAAGAGAGGGGCATGGGAACTGTATCCAGGAAAAGAATAATGTCTCAGATTTTAACAACCACCAGTGTGAAGGGACAATAAGAAAATACATGAGTTACCAAGAGTGGGAAGAAATTAGATACACAGCTGATTGTTTGAAGGACAGATGACTAGAATAAGGCAGTAATGTGAGGCAAATTAAGTCATTCCAGAAATGAAGATAATATGTATCAATTTAAAAGATAGATTTAGGAATGCAATTAGTAGGCAATTAAGATATATACAAGTTATGCCCAAAGATATTGAGACTAATAAATTTAAGACCACCCTTCTTGACTTATGGTGACACATACTGGGCTCATTAAGGTAACTTTCTCTTCTTAATAAGTCAGTTGAAAACTACTCAGTAATTACAGTATACACATGTATAAAACACACCCACTCTAGTATTTTACATTGCAGACAAACAACACTGAAACAAATAGGATCTGTTTTGTGAGTGGTTATGTATTTTTAAAATGAATCAGAAATGGTGCTGATGATAGGTATTTTTACTTAACTATCTCAGAAAATGATACCCAGGCTTTCCAAAAACACTATCAGCCTGATTATAGCAGTGATAAGTTAGACTTGATTGAGATTTGAATGTTTCAAAGGATATTTTACAAATATCATTTTTATCATTTTTCCTGAAATAAAATGCCATTGGTGATACTTCTCTTATGTCCTTTCATTTCTCAGTATGGAGCAAATATAGAAAAGCACAAATAATAGTTGGGGCAAGGCCAGTGTTTAAATCAGGGTGTAAATCTCAGAGAATTTCATATCCAATATCTTTTCTTTTGCTGTTGACATCAGGAAAAAAGGTTAGGATATCTACTTGCAGCTTATAGGAATCTGTTGCCTTCTATTTATGATGGAAACTCAGAATGATGGCACTGTCCCAGCATACTAATGAAAAATAATTTAAAATAATAGGCCATTGAAATTGATATGAAATATTCCAGTATAATACTGTGTGCTTGCTTTCTGTTTTAAACAGTGAGCCTATTCAGAATATAGTGTCACTTCATGAAAGATGTTGAAAATATAATGTAGAATAGGAAAAATAATGCATATGAATATGTATAGATGCCATGGTTATTAGAACTGAAAAAACTTGGAGATCCCCTGGAGTGGTGGGGCACAGAGCATGACTCAAGTTTGCCATATGGCTCCATCATTTATTGGCTGTGTGAGTCTGGACTGAGTCTCAGTTTCCTTGGATAAAAGAAAATGAAATTCTTCAAATATACTCTCTTTAGAGTGAAATTCTCTAAATACAGAGCCTGAGGGAAGAACCTGGGTGCTGGTAGCTTATATAAGACGTGATCCTAGCAGGGAGAATGAGAGTGAGAAGGAGAAAGCCAAGAGTATAAGGATTTATTATTGAGTTTCTATTCGAGGTAACAGGGTCTTAGTTCCACCAGGTCTTCTGAGAAAGGTCCAGAATCAGAGTAACTTCTAGAAGAGTTGCTCCAAAAGACACTAGTCTGGGGCATTTGTCCCCACCGATTGACTTCCCAGGGAAGTCTTCCCAGGGACACTAACTCCCCCCACTCTTTCAGGCTGCTTTTGTAGATGACTGTACCCAGCTCTTGAAGCTGAAGAGGCAGAACTGAAGATGTGAAAAATCTCTTAGAGCAGCAACAGAATTCAGAGGTATGTCCAAGGGAAATAGGGCATCAAAAGCATATAAAATTATTTGAAGTACCTAATAGGATTATGTAATTAATATACTTGATACTTTATAAGATTTTAGGAAGCTCTTCCATCTCCTTCATTTTAGAAATGAGAGAAAACATTAGGGGAAATATTATTCAATTTCATAGTTATTTAATGCCAGGGCATTGGATGTATTCCATGTCACCTGACGCCCATCCATTTACTTCATGTCTCTTTTTTTGGTACAGCACCATAAACTTGGCTTTAAGGTATGATTGTATACTTATTATCTTATCTTTAATCAAGCTTAGAATTAATGCTGGACATTTTATTGGTACTGGACTAAAATTTTTACCTACATCCTTCCAAAGAAGGGACAAAACAAGGGTCATGTTAATGTAAGTTTGATCTTGTAAAAATGTAAATGAGCTTATTGCTTGGCCAAAATTGTGAAGAAAATGGTTTTTAAGATCATTTTTAATAAAGTACTTTTGTTATCTTTTAGACACAAAGTAACATTCTTCCTTGGCTTACCAAGATGGGTTTGGTTTTTTTTTTTAAGATTTTTTATTTTATTATTTTTAGAAAGAGGAGAAGAGAGAGGCAGAGAGGGAGAGAGATATCAATGTATGGTTGCTTTTCACCTGCCTCCAGCCACAGACCTGACTGGAGACCTGGCTTGCAACCTAGTTATGTTGCCCTGGCTGGGAATCGAACCTGAGACCTTTGGGTTCACAGGCCGGCACCTTATCCACTGTGCTACCAGCCAGGGCCCAAGATGGGTTTAATGATGGAAAAAACTATGTCCCTTGGCAAGAACTTTATTTTGGATGATTTTGTTTTGGCTTATTATTATTATTTTTTAAACACTTATTTTCCTACTGTTTTTTTTTTTTTTTTAAGATTTTATTTCATTATTTTTAGAAAGAGGGGACGAGAGAGAGGCAGAGAGGGAGAGAGACATCAATGTATGGTTGCGTTTCACCTGCCTCCAGCCACAGACCTGACTGGAGACCTGGCTTGCAACCTGGTTATGTGCCCTGGCTGGGGAATCGAACCTGCGACCTTTGGGTTCGCAGGCCTGCGCCTTAACCACTGTGCTACCAGCCAGGTGTTTTGGCTTATTTTTCAGCATAGCTTATAGCTTTGACTGTTTCTCACATTTTTGAGTCCACTCAAAAATTTTTGCTTTTATGTAATCACTGGTCCTTTAAGCTATTTCTGTATATCTAAATTTCAAAATTTATTACATTCTCCCTCCTCCACCCAGCGGGCTTATCTGCAGGCCTTCTATCCACTTCTTGGCTCCTACCCCAGCACCAACCTGCTGACTACCACTCGGGAGATAAGAGCTTCTAACCCTGTTCTCGGGATTACATTTTTTCTCCTTCTCAGCCAAGCTATATAGCATACATTTATTCTGTTAAGTTGGCCTCATTTTCTGAATTGACTTGAATGTAAATGAAATGATTATATATAAAGAGGAATATCCAAAGTGATCAGGGAAATAGAGAGGTTTAACATTGTGGTATTAGCATATCATCAGAAGACTTTTTCTTTTTCCTGGGCATGCAAGAAAACTACATTTTCCAGCCTTCTTTTCAGTTAGATGTCTCATGTGACCAAGTTCTAGCCAATAGAAATCAGTATAAATAACATATGCCATTTCTGGGCCTGGTCCATAAAACCTCCCATGTGGTCCTCAATGCTCATTCACTGTTAGCCAGGGAAACGTACCTAGGCAAACTCAGGAATCCACTTATGTTAATCAGTTTAACAATAACCCACCACCTTTGGACCAACCACAAGCCACTTATGGATGGCAGAAACAGCAGCAACCTGCGTCATCCAATAACTGCAGCAGACCACCTCCCCTTACCAGTTAAACCCAGTCTAGTCTGTTACATAAATTAGAAATAAACTAGTACTGTTTTAAATTGATGAACTATTAGGGTTTGTTTATTATGGCAGTCATCCATCCTTAACTAATATAGAAGTCTTACTTTATAATTATAACACTTCACACTACGTACTTGATGGTTATAATTTCTATGACATATTTTTATACCCATTTCAAAATAAAGGAATTAAGCAAGGAGTGTTGCCCATGGCATGGGATCAAGCCTAAGGTAGATTTATTGGACTTGAAAGCTTAGCAAATATCAATTTGTGATAGGCAGGAGGCTGAGTGAAAACAGTACACTGTGACACAGGAGTCCACAGTATGTAAATATCCAGCCAGGTGGAAGACGTAAAATATAAGAGCTGATCCTGCTGCTATCATTGGAATTTAGCTGGTGAAGGGGAGAAAAGGACTAGGCACTGAGCTTAGTAAAATAACAAACCCGCTTGCTATACAGGAAGCATTAGAATCACACTCCATGGGATTACCGCATTTCTCTGCCAAGAGGATTAACCACCCTTCTCTCCTGCCTCCAGAACCAGATTTCCAGGTGTGACCAGGGGAAGGCAGGCATGGGTGCAGTGCAGTAGAAGTCAGAATGACACAGGGGGAGATGATGGACCAGTGAGGCCTGTCAGTCCAGCCTGGGGAAAGAGAGATTGGTTAGGAGGTGGACCCAACCAAAGTGCACAGAGGTTTGGGAAGTTGATTAGTCATTTTCAGAAAGCTCCTGGTCTGTCTCACACCTGAAATAAAATAATCCCAGGGGGGCAAAGAAGCAAAGAAGTGCTCGCTCTCTCTCTCTCTCTCGCTCCTCACTTGCCTCACTTTCTCTCTCTCGCTCTCACTGTACCCAGGTGACCCCATACCACCCCATGCATTTGCCTGTCCTTTCTCCATAGCCACACAGTTCTAGCAGCCTTGTGGCCCATGGTCATGCAACTACACACGCAGGCTCCAGGAGGGAGCCTGAAATGGACTACAGCTAGAAGCTAGCTGGAGGCTAGACTCAACTGTATTTTTGATATAGAGCATAAACTCTGGGCAGTGGCCTTCATCCTGGCTCTACTGAAGAATAGGTTAGAATTTTTCCATGGTGAGACAGACAGACATGGGACATTGGGAAGTCAGGAAGGACCTCCCCACCCCCTTAATTGACATCATCAATAAACCATACCTCAGAGCCACATCCTCCTGTGCAGGTCTCAGGAAACTCTTTTCCTTTAGATACTGCAGAGCACCTCTTCCACTGGTAATGCTGGGCCAAGGCTGGAGTATTTCCTCCTGTGTTTGGAGCCCTGAGGGTTTGCAACAATACGTGTACATGTAGCTGAAGGGAATGAAGTGTCCCCAGAGGTGCAGCTCACATCTGGGAGATGCTTACACTAAAGAGAGACTATGGGCTATGCTGACACATAACTGCATTCCCAGACACTAGACTTCACTCAGCTCTCCATAATTATTTCTTCCCTAAACGCCTCTTGTGGGGAGCCTAGGAGGGAGTTGGAGGTCCTGCTATGTGATACCCAAGTGTCCTTTCCAGCTATGGTTTTGTATTGTCTGGGTGCTGTTGTCATCTCCACTTAAATTTTGTAGAGACAATACTGGGTCCTGTGGCTGGGTGGGGCCCTTACAACAGTGGCAGATCTATTTGTCTAACTTTGTGCCAATGCCACAATATCTTTATTAATATAGTTTTATAATAACCTTCATGTCTCATAAAATATGGCTACTTTCTGTGTTCTACTTCAGAGGTGTCATATTCCTCCTTGGACTTTTGCATTTCCATATGTATTCTTTTAGGATAAATGTATATTTGAAATTATAGTGAATCTAAAGACATTTTAAGCTTTCCAATCTATGAACATAAAAATACAACAACAGCCTAAGTGTCTACCATCAGTGGATCAAAAAACTTTGGTACATTTACATAATGGAATACTACACAGCAGAAAGAAAGAAAGAAGAAACTCCTACCTTTGTGACAACATGGATGGAACAGGAGAGTATTATGCTTAGTGAAATAAGCTAGTCAGTGAAGGACAAATACCATGTGATCTCATGCATTACAGGATGCTAATGAACAAAACAAACAAACAAACAAGCAAAATAGAACAAGAGGCATGGAAACAAGGACCAACCTTTCAGTATGTAGAGGGGTGGAGAGAGGGGAAGAAAGAGGCAAAGAAGGGGAACAGTTTAGTCAAGGAACTAGTGTGGATGACCTATGGACATGGTCAACATGTGGGATTGACTGTGGGAGGAGTGATGGGGAGGGTGAAACAAGGGGAAAATATGGGATATGTGTAATACAACAATAAAATTAAATTAAATATTTCTCCATGTATGTACATCTCTAATTTTTCTTAATAATGCATTTAACATTTTTCCATGTAGCTAACATTTTTTCTTATTATTTAATTTATTGAGTGACACAATTATACAGGCTTCAGGTGCACAATTCACAACACGTCATCTGTGCACTGTGTTGTATGTTCACACCCCAAACCAAGCTTGTCCATCACCACTTATCCCTCCCATACCCTTCACTTCACCCACTCTTCTCATGTAGATAAGTTTTTTTTAAACAACTTTATTGAGATAAATTTATAAACCATAAAGTTCAATCCTTTAAAACACAAAATTCATGGATTTTCAGTATATTCGGTATTAACGTTCATTGCCACTATTGAATTCAGAATGTTTTCATCATAAGAAGAAACTCCATACCCACTAACATTTACTCCACATTTCAGAATCCCCTTAAGCCAGGCAGCTACTAATCTACTTTCTATCATGTGGATTTAAATATTCTGGGCATTTTATATAAATGGACTCATACAATATTTTATGACTAGTTGCTTTTGGAATAATTTCAAGTCTCATTCATGCTGTAGCATGCATTATTTCAATTCTTTTTATAGCTGAATAATATTCCATTATATAGACATACCATATTTTGTTTATCCGTTGATCCACTGAGAGATATTTGTTTCTTTCTTTCTATTTTTTTTTTTTTGACTATTAACAATAATTCTATGAACACTTGTGTTCAAGTTCTTGGGTTTTTTGGTTTATTTTTTGTAGATGTTTAAGTTTTTTGGCTATACAATCAGGAGTTTGAATACAGGGTTATATCATAACTTTATTTTTAACTTTTTTGAGAAATTGCCAGACTGTTCTCTAAGGAGATGAACCATTTTACATATTCACCAGCAATATATTTCTAATTGCTTAATATCCTTGCCAATACTTTATCATTTATCTTTTTGACTAGAGATATCCTTGTATGACATGATATCGCATGATTTTGATTTGTAATTTGTGATTTATTTAATGACAAATGACACTAAGAATCTTTCCCCTTGTTCATTGGCCATTTGTGTATCTTCTTTGGAAAAATATTCATATTTTTATTGAGGTATAACTGACATATAACATTATATTAGTTTTAGGCACGCATAGTGATTTGATATTTGTACATATTGCAAAATGTCATCATACTTCTTGCTCATTTCTAAAATGGGTTGTTTGTTTATTTTTAAGTTGTAAAAGTAGTTCATATATTCTGGATAGAAATTCTTTATCATTATTTATGATTTGTAATATTTTCTTTAGTTCTGTTTTTACACTTTGATGAAGTCCACTTTTTGACATTTTGCCATCATATCTAAGAAAATATTGCCAAGTGCAAGGTCACAAAGATATAATCTTATACTTTCTTCTAAGATTTTTATAGTTTATCTTTTACACTTAGGTCTACAACCCATTTTGAGTTTATTTTTATATGAAGCATATAATTTGAGGCAAGAGTAGAATTTTATTTTTTGCATGTAGATATCCAATTGTTACAGCATAATTTGTTGAAAGACTATGTTTTCCTTGTTGAATTAGTTGACAGCCAGAAATGAGTTCACCATAACTGTATGAGTTTATTTCTTAATTTCTTATTCTAGTTCTTGGATCTATTTTTATGTCAGTACTACATTGTTTTGATTACTGTAACTTTGATGTTCAAATTATAGAAACAGCATTGTTTTGTGCATGTTGATCTTATTTTCTACATTACTAGACTTATTTGTTAGTGATAATGATATTTTTGTATTGTCTATAGAAGTTTTTTCTGTTCAAGATCTGGTCATCTAAAAATAAATATAATTTTATTATTTCCCAATCTGGATAATTTTTATATATATTTTTTGCATAATTTTCCTGGAGAGTAGCTTCAGTACAATGTTGAATAGAAGTGGTAAGAGTGGATATCCCTGTTTTGTTCCTCATTTCAGAAGGAAAGTATTCAGTCTCTCACCATTAAGCAGGATGTTAGCTGTGGGCTTTTCGTAGATGCTCTTTATATGATTGTGCAAGTTCCCTTCTATTTCTAGTGTGTTTGGTACTTTTATCGAAAGGATATTGAATTTTGTTCATTGCTTTTCTGCATCCATTGATTGCATGATCATGTGTTTTTCCCTCTACATTCTGTTAACTGGCGTGTTATGTTGATTTTAGTATGTTTATTAGCCTTGAGTTATTAGGATAAATCCTGCTTGGTCATCAAGTACATTCCTTTTTTATATGTTGCTGGATTTTCTTTGCTAGCATAATGTTGATAACTTTTGTGGCTATATTTAAAAATAATCTTGTTTATATTTTTTCTTTTTTGTTATATCTTTGTATAGTTTTTCTATCAGGATAATACTAACCTCATATAATAAGCTAGAAAGTCCCTCCTTCTCTGCCCCCTTCTATTTTTTTGAAGAATTGGTGTTAATTGTTCTTTAAATGTGGGGTAGAATCCATCAGTTAAGCTACCTGGGCCTCTGAGGCTTTTCTTTGTGGGTAGTGTTTTGATTACTAACGTAATCCCTTGATGTAGGATTAATCAGTTTCTCTTTCTTTTTGAATCAGTTTTTGGTAGTTTGTGTGTTTCCAGAAATATTTCTATTTCATCCAGGTATCTGATTTCTAGCATACAATAGCCTATAGTATTTCCTTATAGTCTTTTTTATTTCTTTAAAGCTGGTAGGAGTGATTTGAA
Source organism: Noctilio leporinus (assembly GCA_004026585.1). Classification (NCBI taxonomy): domain Eukaryota; kingdom Metazoa; phylum Chordata; class Mammalia; order Chiroptera; family Noctilionidae; genus Noctilio; species Noctilio leporinus. Next base: position 73,364 of record PVIW01003853.1, on the reverse strand, counting down.
TCTTCTCTTTATTCTTATTTGGTAAATGTAGCTAAAGTTTTGTCAAGTCTGTTGATCTTATTAAGAACCAGCTTTTGGTTTCATTGGTTTTATTTATTGAATTTTTATTCTCTGTTCCATTTATTTCTGCTGTAATCTTTATTACATTCTTCTTGTTTCCTTTAAGCTTATTTTGCCCACTTCCTTCTTTTCTGATTTCATAGGTGCAAGGTTAGGCTGTTGATTTCTCCTTTTTTTCTCTCTTCAGCTTTATCGACAGATAATTGACATATATCTTTGTGCAAGTTTAAAGTATATGAAGCATTGATTTGATATATGCATGTATTTCAGAATCATAATCACAATAAGGTTAGTTAACACATTCAGCGCCTCACAGTTACAGTGATGTGTGTGTGTGGGGGGGTGAGAACTTTTAGGATCTACGCTCTTAGCACTTTCAAATATATAATACAATAATGTTAACTATAATCATCATGGTGCACATTAGATCCCCAGAATTTATTCATCTTATACCTGAAAGTTTGTTTCCTTTGACTACCTTTACCCATTTCCTTCCCTCATATTTCCTTGCTCTTGCCCCTGAAAATCCCAGATCTGCAATCTGTTCTCTATTTCTCTTAAGTTCTTTTTTTATTTTTATTCCACATATAAGAGCACACATTGTCCTTTTTATCATTTACTTGGCATAGTGCCCTCAAAATTCAACCACGTTGTCACAAATAGCAAGATTTCTTTCTTTTTTGTGACTGAATTATATACATAATATGCAGTATTACGTTATATATTAAATATATATAAAGAGACATCTATCTACTGATTCTATTTTCTTTGGCTAAATAACTAGATGTGTAATTGCTGGGTTATATTGTATTTCTTTTTTTAATTTTTCAAGAGAGTGCAACAAACTTTGTTTTCTGTGGCAAATAGGGCCTAATGTACAAAATAACAGAGTAGTGACAGAAACAGTGCTTGAATTAACAATTGGAAATATCTTCAGCATAATCAGAAATAAACTTGCAATATTCCTATCTGATGTCCAAATAACCTGTGTGGCTAATGTTTTCTTTAAAAAACCAAGAGCATCATCAAGAAGAGGTGGCTACTTAAAATGAAAATAACTAAAGTACATGTCGTGTTATTTGTTTTAGTTTTACAGTGCCATGAGGAAGTTGACTAGATGACTAGTACATGTAATGTTCATGGGAAAATCTAAGACTTACAAATCAAAATAGAAACATAAATAATCAATATAGGCTTTGTATGAGGCTATACAGCTGTTTGTACTCAGTGTAAGGAACAGGTTCTTCATATTTGTATTACTCTGAAGGATTGGGTTTTGGCTTTCTCTAGTGCTAACTTTTTTAAAAAATGTCTTTGTTTAGTTCTTGTTCAGTGACATTTTATTTTTTCATGTTTCAAACCATGTAACCATTTTGAAAAATACTAAATTAAATGTTTTCATTGTTTTTCTTTTTTTCAGGAAGTTGACGGTAATCTGTTTTTTTAAATTAAAAAAATTTTTTTACAAATCCATTTATCCTCGTTTTACCTCTCTTCCATCCTTGCAAACACCACACTGTTGTCACAAGTCCCTTTTCCTTTTTTGCTAGATCCCTCCAAACCCTTAACTCTAACCCCTCACCCCCAGAGTTGTCAGCCTGCTCTCTATGTATGAGTCTCTCTGTTTCGCTTGTTAGTTCAGTTTGTTCATTAGATTCTACATATGAGTGAAATCATATGGTATTTGTCTTTCTCTGACTGGCTTATTTTACTTTGTGTAAAGCTCTTCAGGTCCATCCATGCTGTTGCAAAGGGAAAAATTTCATCTTTTGTATAGCTGAGTGGTATTCCATTGTGTAAATGTTCCATAGTTGTTTTATCCACTCATCTACTGATGGACACTTGAGCTGCTTCTAAATCTTGGTGATTGTAAATAACTCAATTAACATAGAGGTACTGTTTCTATTTTCAATTTTTGGAGGAACCTCGATGCTGTTTTACCTTGTGACTATACCAGTCGACATTGCTACCACTAGTGCACAGAGGTTTCTTCTTCTCTATGTTCTTTCAGAATCTTCTATTTCTCCTCCTTTTGTAATAGCCATATTAATAGGTGTGAAGTGATATCTCACTGTGACATTGATTTGCATTTCTGTTATGAGTAGTGAGGTTGAGCATCTTTTCTTGTACCTGTTGGCCATTTCTATGTCTTTGGAAAAATATTTAGTTCCTTTGCCCATTTTAAAATTGGGTTATTTGGTCATTTATTATTGAGTTGTATAAGTTTCATAGATATTTTGGATATCAATACCTTACTGCATATATGGCAAATATCTTCTCTTATTCCTTGGTTGCCTTTTCATTGTGTTGGTCATTTCTTTTGTTGTGCAGAAGCTTTTTAGTTTGATACAGCCCTGCCTGTTTATTATTGCTTGTATTGCTTGTGCTTGTCATATCATAGCCATAAGATTGTTGCCAAAACCAAAATCAAGGAGCTTTTACCCTGTTTTCTTCTAGTAATTTTATGGTATCATGTCTTATGTAATTGATTTTGAGTTAATTTTTGTTATTGGTGTAAGATAAAGATCCAGTTCCATTTTTTGCATGAGTCTTTTTTCCCCTAACACCATTTATTAAAAATACTGCCTCTTCCTCATTAAGAATTTGTGGCTTCCTTGTCAAGTATTTCTTGACTATATATTGATAGATTTATTTCTGGGATCTCAACTCTTATCCTATTGGTCTATGTGTCTGTTTTATTCTTTTTTCCAGAATCATACCATTTTGGTTATTAGAGCTTTGCAGTATAGTTTGAAACCAGGAACTACAGCTAATGTGACTGGAGAATTGAATATTTAGTTGTATTTAATTTTAATCCCTTTAAACTTGACTGGAAATAGGCATGTGTACATGGTGGCCTCAAGTTAGACAGTGCAGCTCCAGTGGACTCAGTCTGCTTGCTCTCCTTATTCAGCCTCTGCGGTACATTTAAGGATGAATGGTAACATCCACTCTATCTTTGTCTAATTTGGATACGGAACTTCTTTAATGATGCCTAGTGCCAGACATAAATGCACTCCCTTTGTTTAGAGGCTCTGCCCCTTGTGGGGTACTGCATGAAGAGTGAAATGGTAATGGTCTCAAGAAACCTAACCCCAGGGAAATTTATTTCTGCTCATCTAACACTAAATACACATACTCTCTTTTCATGCACAATACCTTCTCAAACCTATATCTATGAAAACAAAGTCCTCTACTCCGGGTCAATGAAAATCCAGAACTGTAAGACCTAAAGCTCTGGCTCCTCCTCATTTTGAAGCAATGAGAATGGGAAAACCTCTCATTTATATTTTTTTCATGTTTGGCTCAGAATAATGAAAACAAAAACAGTTAATTTCTTAGTCAAGTTGTCTTGCTATGTGTAGATCAATGTGACAAAATAATTAGGAAAAACCAACAAATGAGGAAAGTCATGTGTATTCTGTATTATATATATGTTCCTATTTGTAAATGCTAGCAATGTTCTTATTGCTGTATTGCCAAGAACATAGTAAATGAGGAAAACTGCTTAGAAATATTCTTTTCAAGCGTGAGTTTTGCATATCAGAGAGCCAAATGCAAGGTAATAACTATGTAATAATTTCTGAATTATTTTGGAAGTCTAGCAACATTTCTGTATGAGCAAATTTGAAACATAGAGATTGCAACATAAATGGTCATAAAGATTCAATGATGACTGCCTTAAAATATCCTTATTTCCTAGGCAATTCTAGAGTAATTATCTCATCTCTCAGTAAACATATAAATTCAGGTTTAGTTACAGGATATTCTGATTATATGTGTGTCTTATTATAATAAAAACAATCTATCTTTTTTTTAATGTTAGTGAAAACAACCTCATGTGATTATTTTTAGTTTACCTTGCTTGGATAGTTGGCTAAACAGCTTTTGCAAATTAGCCAAATAGAATTTAGTTTTAATGTTGTGCATGATTTATGAATTGTAATAGGAAGTAAAAAAGTGAACATAAGACACAATAATTTGTGTTAAAATTATGTATTCATGTTGTAAAAATTTTCAGCAGTATAAGTAATGATATATCAGTCACAACTGATATATCATTTATATCAATGAGGAAATCACAAAATTAGCTTGGCTACCACCATAAAAAATAATATGGCTTATCTTTAATATCCACTCAGAATGTAGATTATGTTGAAGTATGTGATTTATTTGCTGTTACAGAAATGATCTCTCACTTAATATATAAGGAAAACTTTACTATTTTTCATTAAACATGACAATGCAAATAAATAAATAATATATGACATACTGAAAATAATATGATTGAAGGACTTGGAAATTACTATGTGGTAAAATGCAAAGTTGTACATTGTTCTTTATTATATGTAAATGATCATTCTGATATGTATATATATATAATATGTATATATAATATATATATCATATAATATATAATACATACATATATATTAAACATATAGAAAAGAAGTAATCCTGATTCTATTAACCTGCTGTCCATGAAATCATGAGAATATAATTTTTATCTTCTAGTTATAGTTTATTTACTTATTAAATTATATAATTTCCACCCTGTCCACCTTAAATCCTGGTAGGGATTAATGACCAAATTATACAACTAAAATATAGAGAATGTGTGATACTTTTTGATTAAATAGGGAGCTACTGAATAGTCAAAGCACATTTGATTTCAAGGTAAAAGGTAGTCTGGTTCAAAGAAGACATAAAATCAAGGTAAACTTAGTATCTATCCATTGGGTTTAGAAAGTATATAAATTGCATAAATGTGTAAAAAATTTTAGAGACTGCTTAGTATGACTATCCAGAAGCCATATTTCAGAATGGAGTTCCTTCCCAGCAATGTTATGGAATCATCTAATGGAATAGTTGAATATGCAGTAGCAGAATACATTATAGGATTCTATGGGAATGATTGTATTGGGGGTAAGATACGAGAAGGCTTAGGTATCAGTTAAGATTCAATTACCCTGCACATACCTGAAAGTCTGGAATACTGATTATGCAAATAGAGGTTTATTTCTTTCCTATAATGAGAAATTTAGAAGAGAAAGTACTCAGCTGATTTGCACCTCAGCTTTATTTTAAAGAGATTTAATTAATAAGAAAAACATCTTATATAATTTCTTATTCCCAGTGCCCTTTATCCTTGTATGTAGGTCCATAATTACAATTATAATAATTTTTCTTTTATAGACATTCCCTTAAGCCTGGTTTTTAGTGCAGGTCTGTTGTTAATGAATTAATTCAGTTTTTGTACATCTGAAAAAGTGAAAAAGTATTCTTTCTTCATTTCTAGGTTGACAGCTTCTTTTTCTTCTTTACTCTAAAGCTGTTGCTCCAATGTCTTCTAATTTGCTTGTTTCCAACCAGAAATCTGTCATCTTTATCTCTGTTTCTATATTGGTAATGTGTCTTTTCACTCTGGTTGCTTTTAAGATTTTCTCTTTATCATTGGTTTTGAGCAATTTGAATAAGGTATGCTTTGTGTGGTTTTCATCATATTTCCTATGCTTGGGTTTGTTAAATTTCTTGAATACTTGTATTTTTAGTTTTCACCTAATTAAGGAAAACTTTGACCATTATTTCTTCAAACATTTTTCTGGCTTTCTTATCCTTTAGGCATTTTCCTCTTAAAAATATATTAGGCTTTTTGAAGTTATGCCTTAGCTTATTCATGTTCCTTTTACTGTTTTGATTTTTAATTATTATGTTTATTATGTTTTATTATTGAGTTTTATTATGGATAACTTTATTGCTATCTTCAACTTTGCTAATATGTTCTTCTGCAATATCTATTATTATATTAATTCTGTTCATTGTATTTTTTTATCTTACAGGTTAAAAACCTATAGTTTTTAACCCTATAGTTTTGATTTGGGGCATTTTTATATCTTTTGTGTCTCTACTTCTTGCAAGCATGGAATACTGTGTTAATGACCTTAACTATTGGTTTAATATATGTTTAAGTTCTGGTTCGGTTTTCAAGTTGATATTTCTCCTCAACATCAATCATACTTTTTTAAATTTAATTTTATTGTTGTTGTATTACATCCATCCCCTTTTTGCTCTCCTCTGTCCCCCTCCCCTCTCCCCCATTCCCCACCAAAGTCAATCCAATCATACTTTCTTACTTCATTGAATGTCTGATCATTTTGAGTGGATGCAGACATTGCGAGTTTTATATTGTGATTTGAATTTATTTGTACTCTCTTAAATATTCTTGAGCTTTGCCCTAGAATGCAATTATTTAGAACCTATATGATCATTTTGTTTCTTGCTTCTATAATTTGTTTGATGGCTTTGGATCAGTGCTCAGTCTGGGGCTAGCTATTCTCTACACTAGTGAATATACCCTTCTGTGTATTCTATACAATGTTCCATGAATTACATAGTTTATCTCATCTATTCATTAGGAACACACTACTCTAGTCCCTGTGTTAACATGTTAACATCAGGTATTGTTACTTCTAATCCTTTTTTCATGTTTCTAAAGATCTTGGAATTCTCTCAGTGCAGCTTTCTTTTCTCTGAACTCTGTCCTATAAAATTTAGCTGCCTTGATCTCTTTAGACTTTTGCTCCATCTCTTCAACTCAGGGAGTCCATTTGGCTTCACCTGGGTTTCATGACCTGGAAATTCTGACAAGGCACTGAGCTTGGGTAATTGTAGTACTTAACTTACATGTTTCCATCTCTCAGGGCCACTGTCTTTGTTGCCTGTGAATCATATATTTTGTCCATTGTTTTTGGTAGTTTCATGTGTGAGGGAATATCTGGTCCCTATTTTTTCATCTTGTCTAGAAGCTTACTCTTTTTTATTTAATAATTCTATTTATACCTCTATGTAGTTTCATCTCTGCTAGTACTACATAATTCACACATTTTTCTATAACAGTGCTCTGCAACCCACCCAGAATATTCTGTGTTCATCTAATAAGCCCTTAACATATATCTGTCTACATGATATATAGTGATTTAGTAGGAATGAGAAAGTTATGTTATTATAGATATAGTCACATTCTTTGTCTACAAGTAGCTTAATCTACAGTTATAAAGGCAAGATACAGCACTGTGAAGCAATTTCGAAGTAAAGATAAATCTAGTGATTATAACTATTGCACAAAAATATTTTTAGAGCATAAAGTATACAAATCATTTTCTGTAGCTTTATTTCCTCTTGTATGCCATCCATATCCCACAAATATGAGATAATCAACTTGCTGGACAATTGTATGATCCCCTGTCAGAGTAAAAACTCAAGATAGAATATCTTTCAATAACAACAATAAACAACATTTTCTGCAGACTTGAACAGTGCACAGCCCCCTCTCCATAGTTTTTGGGACTCTTCAAGGCTGTCTATAGTCAGTGATAATAATCACTTTTTATTGAGACCTCTCTTTAGTTGGCTTACTGCTGCTTTTTATTTGACCAATGTCAATGGCATGTTAATAATCACAACAGACACTATTACTGGTTTTTTATAACGTGCAAGCTGATGTCTTAAGGATTATATATATGTGGTTTTATTTACTCCTCAAAAGCCCCATTCCGAAGTTGAGAAAAATTCAGAGGGCAAATGATTTGCCTAGGGTGACATGTAGTTGGTAAGAACTCAAACTTACATTTATTTGATTACACAGTGCTAACTGAGCAGCTTTAGGGCAAGTATCCTTGATTACTATAAGAAATAATAACAACAGTTAACATTTATGTGGTTGTTATACTACATGACAGAATTAATCTTAAGTACACAGAGATATTAAATCATGCCATTCTTACAACTACCTCATGAATAATGGGATAGGGTCTATTAATATCCTTATTTTACAGATGATGAAATAAAGGAACAGATAAGTCATATAGCTAGGAAGTAGCAGAGCTGACAGCTGAACCCCCACACTCTATTTTAGGAGTCCATGATCTTAAATTCTAATCTGACAAGTTCAAGTGCTACCATCTGACTTGTTGGTTTCCATTTTAACTTTCATTTGTCTTTTCTGGTTTTTGTGTGATTACCCTGTGACTAGTAATTGGCCAAGGAAACATTTTTATATTTTTCAGTCCTTTTAGTTTTATTTTCTGCTCTGTTGATGTGTTCGAGAAATGGCAGATAACTATAAGGTCATCTCAGGTAAGGTAATCTGTGACTCACTTTTGCTTTGTGTTAGGGAAATCAGGTTATTCTTTCCCATGTGTGTTGTTAAGTCTCTTATTTGCCCCCATTTCCTGCTAAGAGAGACTAGGTCATATGTTTCAAATGAAGTACACCCATACCGATTACACACATGCAACAAACCTCAAAGGGGGTGTATTAATAAAGAGTACAAATGTGTGTGTGTGTGTGTGTGTGTGTGTGTGTGTGTGTGTGTAAACATCTCTGAGGAATGATAGGGTGTCATAATCTGTTTTGAAGAAATTAATTATTTCAAGGGACTTATTTTTTCCCTTTTAATTTAGTTTATCTTTCTGAAAGTATTTATGTTTTAGCATGTATATGGAGCCTTTCCCCACCTGTTTCCTCTTGCCAGATGCGAGTAATAGCTGCTCTGTGATCATTACATTTATTTAGTCTTTCCTTCTACCTCTCTTATTCAACTCGAAGCCTCTGAAGGCAAGGAACTTTTAAATGAGTGCAATTATGTAACTTAAAAGCAAATCAATCTCCAATTCACCTATGGAAGGTTGGGGAACTTTAATGATTGTGGGATCATGACTTTGATCTCTATGCAAATATATTTCTGACAACTCTTTTTCCTTCATAATTCACCCCCCTCCCCCAATCTTGACACAGTTCTTTCCTGTAAGTTTCAGGCTTGCCCACTGCTTTATTTACTCTGATTGATGTGTTGGAGCTTGTAGGCTATCTATTTTTGTATTGTAAGTTAGACATTCTGTGCCATAAGTCTTTTCTACCTAAACATACAATTGAAATCCAGAAATCATTCCAAAAATCAAGTTGAAAAAGTCAATTCAGCCTGATCTAAACACTCTCAGTGTGAGATCTCAGTTAGTTCTTGGCCTTAAGACATGTGTTTAGGATCAGTCATCAATTTCTTTATAACATGGACTAAGTGCTTACTCAGCTTCTGTTAGCAAGAGTGACTATAGGGAGAGCATGAGTTCTGAATTCTAGACTTGGAAGAGATTTAAGATCTCTTAACTCTTTGCCTTCAGGCAGAAATTGTCCTAGTCCTTACTAGATAGTAGGGTGTGTGTCCTATTTTTCAAAAGAAGGAAAGTCAACCCTTGTAACACATACTAATGTTTATGAAAAATTCAGCAACAGACTTCATACTGGAGAAAGATGACAAACAGTAGTGCAGCCATGTAAGTTAGGCCAATATCAATAGTCATGTTGGTTACCTGTACCCTAGATGTGTTCAGAATGGCACTTTACCTGTGTGACCTTCCTCCTCCAAACCCATAACCTGCTATAACAATGCTAATTCAATTCCCAGTCAGGACACATACCTGGGTTGCAGGTCAACACAAATCCAAATTGTACAAATGTGTAAGCAGTACTCCTCCAAATTGCCAAGGTCATCAAAATCAAAGAAAGTATAAGAAACTGTCAGAGTTGAGAGATGCTTAAGGAGACAACTAAATGTAATGTGATATCCTGAGAGGGATAGAAAATGGTCATTAGGGAGAACGTAAAGAAATTCAAATAAAGTGTGGATTTTAATTAATAATGTAGCATCAATATTGGCTCATTAGTTGTGACATATGTACCATACTAATATAAGAAGGTAATAGAGGTCACACCATTAAGACAGTCAAAGCAGACCAATCCAAGAAGCAGAAACAAACAAAAGTCACCTAAAATGGGGAGACAAAGAAATAAACCCTCAGCAAATAGAAAGGAGGAATCCCCAGGAAGAGTGAAAAATGAAATCGAGGCAAGCACACTCTCAGACATGGAATTCAAAATAATGATGATAGAGAAGCTCAGTGGGCTCAGTGAGTCCAAAGAAAACTATAAACAACTCCAGGGAAGCTACAAGGAACTTACTGAAAACTACACCAGCATTAGAAAGGACATAGAAACCATCAGTAAGAGCCAGGAGGAAATGAAGAATACAATTTCTGAATTGAAGAACACAGTAGAAGGAATCAAAAGCAGGCTAGAGAAAGCAGAGGATTGGATCATTGAGCTGGAGGTCAATGTAGAAAATAATTCCCAGGAAGTGCAACAAAATGAAAAAAGAATGAACAAGAATGAAGAGATTTTAAGAGAGCTGCAGGACAACATGAAATGTAATAATATCTGTATCATAGGGATACCAGAAGGAGAAGAGGAGGAGCAAGGGATAGAAAACCTTTTTGGAAAAGTAATGACAGAAAACTTCCCTAATTTGAGGAGAGAAAAGGTCATGCAAACTCAGGAAGCACAGAGGGTCCCAAAGAAGATGAACCCAAATAGGCCTGCTCCAAGATACATCATAATTAAAAAGGCAAATTTCATAAACAAGGAGAGAATCCTAAAAGCAGCGAAAGAGAAACAGCTAATAACATACAAGGGGGATCCCATAAGGTTATCAGCTGATTTCTCAAAAGAAACACAACAAGCCAGAAGGGAATGGCAAAAAATATTTCAAGCAAAGAAAAACAAAGGCCTGCAACCAAGGATGCTCTACCCGGCAAGGCTTTTCATTCAAAATGGAAGGTGAAATAAGGAGTTTTCCAGACAAAAGGAGTCTAAAAGAATACATCTCCTCCAAACCAGCTTTACAAGAGATGCTAAAGGGTCTGCTTTAAGAAGATGAAAAAACAGAGAGACAGACATAACCAGGTTGCAAGCCAGGTCTCCAGCCAGATCCTTTGCTGGAGGCAGGTGAAAGGCAACTATACATTGATGTTTCTCTCCCTTTCTTCCTCCCTCCCTGCCCTTCTCTCTGAAAATAATTAATAAAATCTTTTTAAAAAATAGCTGTAATACTATTCTACAAAATTATTTAAATCCTAGGGATTTTTACTTTTTATCTCAACTGAGTAGACATAATAATTTCCTCTGGGGACCAGCTAAGCACTGCAAATGCCATTATTTCTGAAAGCTTCAACTTATAAAATACATGTAGCAAAAAACAGAGGGTATTGAAAGAAGTAAGGCCTGTGCACAGTCAAAAAAAAAAAAAATCAATCTATTATTTAAGATGGAAAACTCCAAAAGAATAAGTTGTAGTTCCAGTAGCTTAAAATAAAGTTGAGTTGTATTATTGGAGTGGGGAGGATCTGACTCAAAAACAAAATTCATTTTTACTATGGGTTTGGCACTGTCTGTAGCACAACTTTCACAAAAGTGAGTTCTGCAATACACCATTTCTGCGATATATTTCACAAAAATAGCACTCCATAGTAAAATAAGTGTTATAGAAGAAAATAACTGAAAAAAGAAGGTAATAATAAGAACAACTGAATTCAGAATATATGAAAATTTTGTACTATCCCTGAAACTTTCCTGTAAAAACCTATTCTAAAACAAAAAAATTATTTAAATATTACAAAAATCATCCAACTACAGGAAGGTAGTTGGATGATTTTTCACTCAGACTCAAGAATAACTCAGTGCAAACAGAGATGCATGTTTGTCCCATTTTACTATAATGAGCCATGATTTCACTTTATCTTATAGTCTAAATACCATTTTTGGGCTTGTACTTTTGTACTTTTAATATCTTGTATAGAGAAAACACTTCCTGCTTTAATCATGTTTTATCCCTACAATTCATATTGCTTCTGTTGGCTGATTGATGGGTCTATTTAAAAATTATCCTGAGACACCTTTTTCTCTTCACACAAAGAACGTAAAGAATAGCAATTATGCTAAATATTATAACTCCATACCTATTTCATTTAATATTTTGGATTGTCCTTTAAATTTTATATCTCTAACAAATGAACTAATAACATTTTTAATACTTTATATAGTTTTTAGCTACTCAGAAATACACAAATCCATTTATTTGACCTTCACAATGAGGTGGAGTTGATACTGTGAGGTTAATGAGGCAATTATTTTTATGGAGAATATCCATCATGAAGGCATAGTTTCTTCCTCCCTTTAATATGCACATTAATTAAAAAAAATTTTTTCTTGCTATTTGCACTGATAAGTAATCATCAATGAAAGAAGGAATAATTAAGATCCCAAGCATCTCATTGTAGTTTGGGGTCTTAAGAACCTTGGTATAAAACTTTTTCTGGTAAAATATGTCCTTTCATATTTGTCCTCATTAATTTTATATGATTTTCTTTTTCTTTCTTTCTTTTTTTTTTACTTATGCAGAAGCAATGGGTGTTGCTATAGCTGTCTGTCAATTATGTGGGGTAGAACATATACTGAAATTATTTTCAGAGTCTGCCCTTGTCCTCAAATACAACTCACTTGGTTAGTCATCATAGTTCAAACTTATTTACTGAGTTCTCTTTCAGGTTGACCTATAGAGTCTATCTCAGGGAATGGTAAAAATTGTTTTCTATTAATAATAGCAAAATATACATTAATGAGTATACCCATCAGATCACAGATCCTTAATAATTTTATATTAACGCAGAGTGAATCCACTATAGCGACAAATCAGCCAAACTAATGGATATATAAATTTATAAATGAATTTAATCACATATTATTTGGCTTATGTACAGTTACTTCCTATATTAAATCTAAACCAAATTTAACCATTTTGTTGGCATATACATATATGTTTCTATAAGGAAGGACTCAAAAGAAATTCAGAATTATCATCTGGAGGGCTGGCCCCTTATAGTACAGGTTCCCCTGACTAGGTTGGGTGTTCTAGAAACCCATCTGTATCTGCACCAGCTGGCATTGTGAGAGGCTGCACTGGGCTTCACTAAATTTGTTTTTTTGAAGACTCTTTCAGTGTGTTTGCCTATTTTACGATGGGTAATTCATGAGCACACCTGTCCACAGTGAGCTTAGTGTTCAGCAGTTTTAGACCAGAAATAACATGACCTACGTGCCCTATGCTCCCTATTTACCCTATCCTGCCTGAGCAACTTAATTTTGTTTCCCTAGATGATCTCAAAGGAAATGTTTTACTGATGTAGAAGAGGTGAAACAAAAAATGGCAGAAGCACTAAAAGACATAAAAATCAATGAGTTCAAAAACTGTTTTGAGCAGTGGAAAAAATGTCTTGATGGGTCTATTGCATCAAATGGAGAGTACTTTGAAGGTGACTGAAGTTTAAACATGTAAGAATAAATACACATGCCCTGGCTGGTGTGGCTCAGTGGACTGAGCGCTGGCCTGTGAATCACAGGATTGCCAGTTCGATATCCAATCAGGACAAATGCCTGGGTTGTAGGCCAAGTCTCAAGTTATGGGCATTCAAAGAGGGAACCACACATTGATGTTTCGCTCCCTCTTTCTCTGACCCTTCCCCTCTCTCTAAAAATAAATAAAATCTTTTCTTTTTAAAATAAATACATTTTCATAATTAAATTTTGTTCTCTGAGTGTTCACTCATATATATGATTTAGAAATATATTTAAACACAAGTTGAAAAGAAAATAGATAATATATATAGCTTTTGTAATTTAGAAAAACAGAATAATTTTTGTCAAGTTTACTTTTAGGTCTGGCAAAATATAGGACTTAGACATAGCTGGGAAGCTGGAAAGGGGGCTAGGGAGAGAGACAAGTAAACAGTTTTCTTTTTTTAATAAAATAAAATAAGCCTTTTTGAATTTTCCTTACAAAAGGTTGAAAAGGGGTAAAAGATAGAGGAAGGGGGAGAAAGCAGGCCAACAGTTCAAGGAAAGCCAGAATGCTACGCAGTGGGATGGCAAATGAGCCTGCCAGTGAGGGTTGATTAATAAGCATGAATGCCTGATTTCCCGTAATAAACTTCGTTGTACAAGCTCTTGTTTGGCTCTCCCCACCCCACCTTCACTTCGTAACTCCTCAAACTTCAGTAACAATCTAAGCAGGGGCACCCCTATGTGGGGAATGGGTAGATTAGGGTGCTTTTCAGGATCATGAAGACCCAAAGAGCTGCAGCCATTGGTTGTCGAATAGAAAGCAGATCCTGCTGGTTAAACAGAACTTAGAGCTAGCAGGGTTAAAGTACGTTCAGTTCCTCCAGTATATCCTGTCCCTCAGCTATATCCAGGTTACATAATCAGTATAACAGACTTAATGCTCAGTGTACCTGATCTGTTAGATTTAGTTACTATTAGCATCACCATCTTCCCCAAGACTAGTATCTAAGGATTCATTAGTGAATACTCTGACCTCTACAAAGAATGTGTTTTGATTTTGAGGAAAAAAGTTTTCTACATAGCAAAACCTTAAGCCATCTCCCTTATATAGGAAAATTATGTCAGATTAAAGGACCACATTTCTCAAAGGTCACATAACCTACTCAATTAAAATCCGGGAAAGGGAGTATATTGATATTCATAGCTTCCCACAGTGGATGGAGAGAAATTGGATTCAACTTTGATTTTTCCATTTAAAGATGATATTAAAAAGAGCCCTAACTTTTTTTTTTTTTTTTAAGATTTTATTTCATTATTTTTTAGAAAGAGAGGAAGGGAGAGAGGCAGAGAGGGAGAGAGACATCAATGTATGGTTGCATTTCACCTGCCTCCAGCCACAGACCTGACTGGAGACCTGGCTTGCAACCTGGTTATGTGCCCTGGCTGGGGATTCGAACCTGCCACCTAACTTTTACTTAACATCTGGAATGTAAAGAATGATTTGGGGCCATAATTTAAAATTAATCTCTATCAAAAATGTTTAATTCTTACTCCAAATGGCTGGCAGTTGAACACAAAGGCTGTTAATGCTGTTAATCATATTGATTGCCAATTGTCATCATAGAAAATCAAATTAATTTTCATAGAAAATAAATTTATTTTCTTGTTTATTTTGAAGAAAAAAAATCTTTTGAGAAACACCAGCTATGTACACTGATTAAGGTTGGGTAATCCCCCCTCCCCCCCTTATAAAATTAAGCAGAAACTGCATTTGTAGTAAAATTTCAGTCTCACTCATCCAGATTAAATTTAGAAACTCATGTGATGATTAATAAGTGATGTCTTTAGAGTGGCAATGTGTGGGGGACATTAGTCATTTGTACTTTAGTATGCATTGTTTATTAGATGACCTTTCTTTTAACATGTAAAATCCACCTCGGTGAATAGGTGAAAGTGTTAATAGAGCCAACGAGAGGGAAGTTAAAGCTAATAACAATGGCATCCTGGAGAGTGACCCTCCAGGAGGCCTTTGGGGCAAATGAAAAAGAAAGTGAAATAAGAACTTGTCAAGGTGCAGTCTTCTACAATTTGCCCGTAATAATCCATATACTAATCAAACTCAAGTATTAAGATGAACAGAGATTTAAGATAATGTGAGGAGAAGCATCCTTTTTCTTAACAAATAAAAGTAATAAAACAAGAATGTTAAAATCGATTTTTGTCCCACAGTCCTACTTAAAAAAAAAAAAAAAAAAAAGCACGCTATTTCTATGTATCTCCCTTCTAGACTCCTGCATCTTCCAACAGTAAATCATTAGCAACCTTATGAAATGCCACAGAGAATGGGCTTTTGTGGTAGAAAGATGAACATAAAAGGAGAAGCTGAGAGCAATCAAACATCCACTTAGGAAGCAGTTTTACCTATGGGACTCTTCATTGGGTGCCTTTATTTCATTTTGATTACTACCTTTACTGTTTCCTGGAGAACAAAGCCTGATTTCTAGAAGTATGCTTTCTCTCCTGAGCACATAATTTCTGAGCCCACGGGTATCTTATAGACACTAACTACACTGATTCAATGAACTCAGACAATTTCGTATTTCTGATTTTTTTTCCCTAGGTGGATTGCAAAGATTTAAGATAGCTATTTTTTTTTCCACAAATACATGTAACACAGTGTAAAAATAAATTTGCATTGTATGACTGTCTTGCAGGATACCTTTCTTCCAAGAAGCTCAACAAACTTTTGGGCATAAGTCAAATTCATTAAGAACCTCAATAACAAAGTGGAATATAAATTGATTTTTATTCTGATGCCTCTCAGCGGCAATTACCATTCATAGGACAGTAGAAAGAATCATTTGAAAAAAAACAAAAGAGTGTTTGAATAAATGCGATAAGAAACATAAAAACACCATAAACTATAAAGTGCATATGATTATAATTTCAAATATCCATGCAGTCTATTCTCTTTGCCTAGTACAACATACTTTGCCTTATGCTGTAATAACACTATGCACTAATGTATGGTAAATATATTAACACAAAGAGATTATGTACATGTTGTCTTATATAAGGTGGTAACGATTTTTGCCAGTAAATCAGGTAGCACACTTATCCCATTATCGATTGTTAGGAATTCGTTTTTAAGCCCTGGGACCCAGTATAGGCTGTCATTCAAGTTTGCTAAACATCAGTGCCCTTTCAGCTCTACAAGGGCACGAAGGGCAGGAAGAGCAGGTAGACCAGATAACCTTTCAGGCCCCTTCCAGCTCTGATATTTGAGGACCAGTGGATTTTCTATAATAACTAGCTTCCAAAGTAGAGACTAGTTAGGTTTGGAGAAAACTGCCTTTTTAAAAATTATTTTGGCATTTCAGGTGTTATGGCAAGCTATTTTGAGTTTAAGACATGTTTATTTATGGAAACTAAGTGTATAACTTGCTTATGGTTAGTAGGATGAAGTTGCAGATGACACATCTTGGCTTTGAACCTTTTCTTAACATTTCTCATATTCTATTGGATCAGAATTGACACAGGAAACAAAACCCACTCTAGGACTTTTAAGCAGAAGGATAATTAGGTCTTATGAAATCACTGGAAGGGCTGGAAGAAGCAGGAATTTTGCTGGACCTTTAAGTGTGACTCCCAGAACAGCATGGAAGTGACCTACCTGGTGATCTGCCACCCCTGCCAAAGCAGAAGCTGAGGGCCCAGAAGGCCACTGTGAGAGTTTCAGCGCTGACACTGCTCCAGGGAATTTGAAGCTGAAACCGGACCCCTAGCTGCCATTACCACTGCCCCTGCCACCTTTGCTGGAAGCTGGAGACAGGGATGTTACTATAGGAAAACCCAGCTCTCTATACACACTGCTTTCTAGCAGAAAATGGGCAAAAAAATCATGAAATTAACCTCTCTCTTTCGTTCATTCTCCACATCACAGGAGATGGCATTTAATTAATGAAACCTAACACATATCCAGATCCTTGCAAAGGAATCTGTTGTTTTTGGAAAGGAAAATGTTGTTTTTGCTATCCAGACTCTGCAGCACAATGAGATAGTGGTTCTCAAAATGTGGTCCTCAGAGCATTTAACATCAGCATCCCCTTGGAACTTGCAAAAAAGGCACATTTTTGGTTCACTCTTTACCCACTGAATTAGAAACTATGGGGATGTGGTATAACAGTTTGAAATTGCATTGCATAGTGAAGTTTGATAACCACTGTAATAAGGCAGACTAAAGGCACTTGTAAAAGACTGCTGATTGCCATTTGCAATGCAGGAGTCCCAAACCAGGGAGCTGCGTAAGTGTTTTCATTCTGAAGAAACCACCCAGTGGATCAGCCACTGGGGACATGCCCTTTATTACTCACGTTACAGGGAGTGCTCCTACAGCCTCTGCTCAGTGTGGGAGAGACCTCACCTCCTCCAGTCTGAGGTTTGTCATAAGGAGACCCAGCCAAAGAAGGCACATATCCTACACATGACTCTAAACTACATCACCTCAGTGTGAACGTGAAGAAAGAAAGATCAGGAAGCAGTCACAGGATGAGACGCCCCTTCCTAAAGGAGATAAGGAGGGAGTTACAATCCATTCCCAAAACAATACACATTCCTTCTGGCCAGGGGCCCACTGGTGGTGGGACCCCACACTATTCCATTGTATCGGTATTGTTATTAGAGGTAAAAGACTTTAAATTCTTACTCATAAAATTAGATGTCTCTCACTACTTTTATGGGAGTCCACTGTGTTCAAGAAAAGTGATTTTTATGTTTTGTAATCTTTCAATTACACCTTCCAGTCCCTTCACTTATACACCACTAGGTGGCACTTAAAGAAGTTAGGTCCTGTCCCTGGCACAGCAGATAAGGCCCAGCCTGCGAACCCAAAGGTCACTGGTTCGATTCCCCAGACCAGGCACATAACCATGTTGCAAGCCAGATCTCCAGCCAGGCCTGTGGCTGGAGGCTGGTGAAAGGCAACGGTACATTGATGTCTCTCTTCCTTTCTACATCCCTCCCTTCTTCTCCTTCTTCTCTCTCTGGAAATAATAAATAAAATCTAAAAAGAAAAAAAAGAAGGTAGGTCCTAAAACCTCTTGCAGAAGAATCAAAAAGTTTAACTTATTTACATGCATTCTCATTTTTACATGAAAAAATCATTTTAATTACAAGAATTTTTGTACTTAATGTTTATCTTTTCAAATCAAATCAGTAAACTGGACAAGTGGACAATTCTGTTTATACTGAGAAGGCATAAGTTTAATGTGATATATTCTTTTCAAAGGAGATGAACTTTCATTGCTAAATATTCACATATTTATTTACTAGTTTCCAGAATGTGAACATTAGCAAAAAATCTCATAACTTTACCACATAAAGAGCATATAAAATCAGTTCCCCTCCTTCATCCTTTTTTTCAGTCCTCTTTTTAGAAGGAACTACTAATGAGTCCAGAATTTTTTATCTTTTACAGATACATATACACATCATAAGATAATAATAGAACATTTAGTTCACTTATTCATTTATTTAGAAAAAGTACTTATTTTTATGTATTAATCTACATTTTTCAATTAACAATTCTATCATGGAATTTTTTATAAATTAGCATTTAATTGAGATGTGGCTCTAGAATAGTTTGATGGTATGACTGTAACCAATTAACTGTTCTTCTATTACTGTATATTTATATATATATTCAATTTTCTGAGGTTTTCCTTTTATTGTATTTTATTTTCATTTGTCTCCTCATACCTTCTTTCCAATTTTTATAAAGATTATTTTATTTAATATTCTTAGAGAGAAGGGCAGGAAGGGAGGAAGAAAGGGAAAGAAGCATCAATGTCTGCCCTGAATAGAATCAGCAACCCAAATATTTTTTATATTGAGAACAATAATGCAGTGAATTTATTTTTCAAAAAAGAACTAGGATTTTATTTCAGGTATACTCATACAATATTAATTATTTCTTTCAAATGAAGTAATAGGATAGTATGTCGTTTGTGAATCTGCCAAAATGTCCTTCTTTACTGGTGTGTCATGATTCTTTATAGTTTCTGAGAAGTAGAAAGAAAAACAGTTTCACCTGTGTAAGCTTATTTTATAGATCATGACCTGAGAGATTTTCAGCTTTTGTTCAAAATTATCAGTGTCTCAGTGATATATATTTTTATTGTTAAGTATATTTTATTGATTATGCTGTTACAGTTGTCTTCATTTCTTTTCCCTTTGCTTCCCTCCACCCAGGACCCCTCTTCCCTTCAGCAGTCTCACCCCCCTTAGTTCATGTCCATGGGTCATACATATAAGTTCTCTGGCTTCGCCCTTTCTTAAAAGTCCTTTCAACATTTCATATAATGTAATAATGGCTTTATGATGATGATCTCTTTTAGCTTTACCTTGTCTGAGAAGCACTTTATCTGCCTTTCCATTCTGAATGATAGCTTTGCTGGATAGAATAATCTTGTTGTAGGTCTTTGCTTTTCATCACTTTGAATACTTCTTGCCAGGCCCTTTTTGCCTACAAAGTTTCTTTTGAGAAATAAGCTGCTAGTCTTATAGGAAGGCCTTTGTAGGAAACTGTATCTGTTAGGTTGACTATCTTCTCATCACTTTGTTCTCCTACTGTAAGCTTGATCTACCCCCTCTTTTGGGCTATATTTTTCTATCTCCTCAACTTGACCATCTCCTGTGTTTGGCTGTATTTTAAAGCTGTCACACCTGTTACACTGTAAGGGGTAGAACCTTAGGTATTTGTCAGTGTGGGGTGACTCATTTCACCAGGAAAAGCTCAAGAGAAACAGTATATTGCTATAAAATTTTCAGAAAAGGAAATTCAAGAAGTTGGGAGTAAAGTATTAACCATGTTGTGGTGCTGTATGTGGGGGAGGGATCTGAAAAGAAACGATGCTGCTTTCTCAGCACTTGCCCCTTTTCCAGGCACTTTTCCTGCTTCCCATATGGGACTGGTGCTTTTCTAGCTGTTGCTCTGGTTGTGGTTTCTGGGGTGGGAGGGTTAGCAGACATTCTAGGACTATGGGGGCCTCTAGACAAATGGACTCTGCTAAAAGACTGGCAGTTTCTTCCTCCACCCCAACTGCTGCTGGTTTTCACAGTCAGAAGCAACGAGGCTTTATTTTCCCTGGCGCTGGAACCGTGATCTGTGTAGTATGGTCTGGGGCTGGAATTGCTCCCCAGGTGTCTCTCTCAACTTTTAAAACATGTGACTGGACTTTCCACAAGTCCTCCACAGCCACTGCCTTGATGCCCCAGATGCCACCACCACCGCCATACTGAGTCTACTCTGCCCCTTCTCCTCCCCTCCACCTGTCTAGATCAGTATTGCTTCTTTGCACCTTTATTTGTTGGACTTCCATGCAGTTCAATTTTCTGGTAGTTCTGTTTGTTTTTAGTTTTGAGGTATTTATATTCCTTATTGCCGTGGAGGGTGGTGAAGCGTATATACCTACACCTCCATCTTGGCTGGAACACATTGAATATTCTTGTATACAGTCTTATGTATTGTTCCTTCTATATTTTAAGCTAAATCTTTAAACAATATTTACTGAGCATCACATTTAAAAATATTAATAGATATTATTATCTTCCAAAAAGATTTTTTTTCCAATTTAAACTTTTGGTAATAGTGCACCTTTTGATGCTTTATTAATTGAATTAGATTTTAAATGGAATTTATATTGTGTTTGAATTTTTATTTTTTAAATTACATGTAAGAGTGTACAGGTGTTTAAAGTCTAATGGTCATTACTATATCCTCAATGTGAATTATCTGTTCATATCCATGACTCATTTGTTTCTATAGCAGTGGTTTTCTTTTCCTTTTTATAAATGGGACTTTTGGTATATTTGGGATAGTAAAAAATTGTTAAGTATATTTTCTCACAGTGCATTGCTTAAAATTTTGTTTTAATTTTTATAATGAGTTAGGTCTAAGTTTTATAAGGCCAAATTTGTCAAAATGTTTAATGACTTTTGGGCTACATCTTTTACTTAGGAAATTTTCTCTACCTCAGCATTATTTTTTAAAACTTAATATTTAATTATATGTAATTATTTATACTTTATTTCATTTCATACACTATATCTTTAATCTGCCATTGATATATTTGTATAGTATACATTTTCTTATATACATGGATAGCCAACATTATTTGTTGTGTAACCAACCTTTCTTATTATTTTGAAATGCCATCTTTATGATACATTTAATTCTCAAATACCATTGACCTTATATCTTACTTTTCTAGTATGTTCATGTCTTACTCCAGTAAGACATGTAATCTTACTGGACTACATGTAATGTAATGACTGTCCAGTAATGACAGTAGTTCTTGATAAGTTAAATTTTGTACCCATGTGATAAATTCTTAACTGGCATACTATTAGAACTATCTGACCTCTTATTTTACAACAATCCTTAAGAATTAGGTGTGTATGAAAACTTTAAACACAGTTGAATTGTCATTTTTTTCAATTATTTGATCATTGCTTTTTCAGGGTTCATATACATATTAATGAACCTTTAATCAGCTATAGCATAAAAATCCTGTATAAGTACTTGTTTATAAATTCCTGGGAGTGCTTGATTATAATGTTTTCAATTTAACATTGCTTATATATAAAGAATATTTTCAGCAATATGTCTTTTCAAGGAAAACCTAAAAAATCAATAACACTTCAACTACCTGACTAAGAAAATGGAGTTGTCCTTGTTAAACTCTAAGTTGTTATTTAGTAGTGTTCAGTCTTATTAAGCACAAGTCAATAATACTACCTTCTAACAAATGTATATTGAGCACCCAAAGGATATGTGGATACTGAAGGATTTCTCTTGAGGACAAAGTAATTCTCTAAAGAATTCTCTGGCTTCCTAATTATTCAATAACATCATCACTTACCTCTGAAAAGCTCAGAGTAAAAGTATATTACTATAGATTTTTCAGAAAAGGAAATTCAGAAAGTTGGGAGTAAAGTATTCTAGGATTGGAAATTCTTTCTTGAGATAAAGATTTTTCTGCTTCCTGAAATATACTAAAATTGTCTAAGAAACTAACAAATTCTCTCATGAAATAACATTTCATAAGTTCCAATTCTGTGGACATGCTCAGTGAATCAGTGCTATGGGTTAGCAATTAATCTATTATGTTGCAATTGCCTTTCCAATTAATATGTATTAGAAACTTCTAGTTTTATAGCATTTATATTTTTAGTGCTGCTGACTGTTGCACGATTATTTGCAGTTAATTATTTTTCTAGTATTTTATGTGTATCATCACTTAGATTGACAGTGTCATAATTAGAAATGACATTAAGGGGATGCTAATATTGCCTGCTTTTGAAAAAGTCTGAATATAAGATTAATTATTTTATTCAATGGTTAAGTCTAATTATTCCACTTAAGGAAGATATTTTAGTTTTTGTATGACGGTCTACAATAAAATAAAATCTTTCCTTATTTTCGCATCTGGAAAAAAACCCTAAATTGTTAAATTTTAATATATCAGATAAGAACTATGTTATTAAACAAAATATCTGATGTTTAAACCCTAACAAATGAACAAGTTAATTCCAACCATGATTTGTTCAATATACATGAACTTTCTTCTATTTGCATATATAAAAGATGCTGGTATGAATCACAGAATTTTTCAACTTCTATTTTTATTCATCTGGCATTTTCATTTATATAAATACTTTCTTGTTCTTTGTTTATGTATTTCTTCCTCTATAGTTTTCACAAATTATAAAATCTCATTAAAATTCTTTTTACATAATCAGATATATTGCAGCTCACATAACATTTCCTGGAACATAACTATATCCACTGAAACCTGAATATAAGACAGCTTAGACAAATGAGTGTTTTTATAGTCCTCTGACAGCATCATAAAGAATTTGTGTGAATAACCATGTATAATCTAAGGGTGGGGA
This sequence comes from Noctilio leporinus, assembly GCA_004026585.1. NCBI lineage: Eukaryota > Metazoa > Chordata > Mammalia > Chiroptera > Noctilionidae > Noctilio > Noctilio leporinus. The sequence continues at coordinate 50,120 of PVIW01003853.1, read as the reverse complement.
TACAGGGTGGATGAAGATTTTGTAAAGGGCAGAAATGCTTTAAGAGTCAGCTCTTTCATTGGTAGGTTACCTGAATAACCTTGGGTGGGGCCAGGATTTGGGGTAGGTAATATTTTAAGGTCTATTGATTGATTTGTGTTTATTGAGCATCTACTGTCTGACCACTTAGTCATTGTGTTGTTTGTATTTGGGGAGATCTTGAACAGAGACTAAGAGAATTCCTTCTATTTTTCCCTACCAAAATCAAGGGTTTGTTCACTTTCCTAAGCAATGATTCAGAATTCAGAGAGACCAATTAAAACAGTGTTTCTCAGACTTGAATATACATAGTAATCAGCGGTAGATCTGGGGCAGGCCCAAGGTGCTGCATTTCTAACACTTAAGAGTAATAAAGTAATAAAATCTAAATAATTTTTTCATCAATGCTCTTTTATTTTCTACTAAAAATATAGTGGGTAATAATTATGTACTATATTGCCTTCACCAGTGTCTCATCCTTCTACTGGTGAGGTTACCTTACATAAAAAGCATTTCTGGTGGACCCCCCTGCACTCTGCTGTTTTAGGAAGAATGTTTAAAGAGACCAGACTTTTAGACATGACCTGGTCACTGCTTCCAAAGGGCAAGATGAGCTGATTCTGTCTTTACAACTATAAAGATAAAAAGTGTTAACAGGCCAGTCCAGTGTTTCTCTTCTCATTAGGGAAACTAATGGGCTTAGCTTCCTCTATTACAAAGTAGAAGGCATGCATAACTTTCAGGACACAGAGAATTACATAAGGACTTTGTAGAACATGTCACATGTTCACTTCTGTTCTTTGTTGGAATCTGAAGTACATGGTTTTTTGTTGTTTTTTTTTTTTTTTTGGAATTGAGCTCAGGAGCCTTGAGGAATTTCAGCGAGAGTTTCTACAACCTCCTACTACTTGACAGCTGAGGGAAGAGCGACCAAGGAATCATCTTCACCTGCACATGCAGGACATTGAAAGGTCTTCAGGATAATTGGAAAATATAAAAACAAACAAAAACAGAGTTATTCTATCGAGAGATTATACTCTAGGTCTTTTTAAATCTTAGCTAAAAGTTAAGCAATTTTTTCTATAGGCTCTTAGGGTTTGAATTAAGTCACGTGGCACACTCTATCTTTTACATTTGAAATCAAAAGAATTTGTTTAAGCATTTCCAAAATGAGAGTTTAAGTTTATCGTATTTTAGGTCCTGCTTTGGGATTTGCTTCAAAATTGTCATTTTTCCATCTTTTTCTACCAAAGGGTAAGATGCCCCTGTCATTTGGTGAAAACAGAAAAGTGTCATTGCTGAATGTGAATTTATTACACACAGTTCTCTCCCTCACCGATCTTAACTGTTCTCTATTAATCGCACAAACTTTTTTCCAATGTCTCCTTTTCTGTGTCCTCATAATATTTAGCCGGATTTCCTTTGCATCTTTCTTAGCCATGATGATTACCTTCCTGCATATGGTATCCATCAACTTTGCTCCCTCCTTCTTCTCATGATCACCCTAATCTTACTTCCTTTCTTTTGATCTCTCCTTTGCTTCCAGTTTTTTTATTTCACCAACCAAATGACCTCCAGGTTCTTACATGTTTTCTCAAGTATTCAGATATTTTCCCCAGAAGTAACACAGCATTCTGCTTAATATGTATTTCTACTTATATTCTTATTGTATCTTTTTTATTTATTAGATTTTTTTGTGGAAATTTCCTTTTGTTTTTCTAATATGTCATTCTAGCATATACTTATTGTTGCAACTATTATTTCCTGATTTTTAGTTAACTGACCCCTTGGGAAATATGATACCCTGGCTTTACTAGATTTATCTCAAGTACCATAAAGTAATATCTATTTGTTTAGTTAGAGGTTTTCTTTTCCAGTTCTGTGAGTAGCATCAAAATCCATTAACATGAAGTCAGGTGAAAAACAAACAAACAAAGAAACAAAAAACTTCTTTCATGCAGATGAATTAAATTCCCCTTCTTACTAAAGTCTCAGTAGGTCATTCTAAACATGGATGGACAGGTTATAAAACTAGCATCATCATATAAATAATATTTCTGGATATTTTAGTCTTTCTATATGTGAAACAGCTTTGAGAATCAGCATTGATGTGTAATGTATAATTCATATATTTTGAGTCAATTTTTAATAAAGATACACCTAAACAAGATAATTAAAATCTGTAGTGAAAAGCTAATGAAACAAACAAATATAGGAAATATAGTCAAATCAAATCAAACCTAATATTTATTCATCAAACATTGTCTAGCACCCATTCTTTAGTAGGTATTCATTAGTCACTGGATCAGAAAACAAAATAAAAACAAGCTTAGGATATGATATATGCATAATGATGAGGCCCATCCAGATCCTTTAATGATAAAAGAAATTCTATTGTATCTTATGAAAAAGCATCCTTAGTTATCATTTTTGAGCCTCTTTCAATTACATACATCCCATATATCAATTAAACAAAAAGAACAGCCAGGTTCAGGCTTCAGGTGCTCTTAAAAGACTGATCACAAATTGTAGTGAATTACAGTTAGAAATAGTTTACACCATGTACATCCTGAGGAAGTTGGTTTAAAAAAAATTTTTTATCAGATTTGAAGGAAAATTGCAATAACACTTATTCTGCTGTAGGATTGACTTGTGAGTAGGCTGATGCTCTGTAAAGTGATGTCTGGATTAAGAGCATAATAGCAATAATGTTTGAAACAAAATTGTCAAATTGATTTCATTGGTGAGAATTAGGGGTTGAATGATGTGATTATGGAGTATCAGGAGATGTTGAATCAGATGGATAATGTATGCCATCTGTGGGTACTGCCTAGGGTTGATGCATAGCACTATTGGAGTTTTCTTCCTACCCAAATACAGCACCGCAGGCTCATGCACAGAATTTATTAATTCCACTTCTCATTATTGCCCCTGCATCAACTTTTGCAAAAACTACCCAGTTTGTCTTTGATTTTGATGTTTTTGCTTCCATTTCTGTGTATGCTTACAACGAATGCCTTTGTGGTCTTCGGGCCCAGCTCTAGACATCAGCACCCTGTTTGCCTTCTAAAGGCTCAAACTCAACAGGCAGTTGTTGATTATGCTTTTTTTCCCCAAAATATTTAACTCCAACTGCCCTTTGGCACCTACTGGATGTTGTTTCTGAATGTACCCCATCTCCATTTGCCATGGACATACAGCATGTCCTCTTGTACCTTTATATTTTTCCTGATAGATTCCTGTCTCTAACTGAAACCTACGTCTCTTTCCAGCTTTAGCCTAAATTCCAAACCCTGTGTAGATCCCCTGGTATCCTAAATTGGAGAAAAACTTTATGTTCTCTAATCATGAGTATGTAAGAATAGCACTGCATCTGTATCTCCTTACATATGTGGCCTGTCCCAAAAGTATTGGCCATGGCAACTGTTTTAATTATATTGACATTGGCTTGACACTTTCGGGACAGACCTCATACTCTTACAAAATTCTAGGTAACATTAAAATTGAGTATAGGTCCGTTTCCTTAAAAAATCTAAGGGAAAAGATCTGTGTCTTATTCATCATTGAAATAGTAATAATAACAGGTAACAATTTTTGACTGTTTATTTTATAAACTTAATACAACTGGGCAGTAAAGATTACAGAATTAAAAAAAGAGAGAGTCCACCTAAGAAATCCAACTAAGGAGAAACTAAATTAACTGCTCCATTAAACAGGAGACATTCATTATCAAATGGATTGCTTATAAAGCTATGCCCTGTGAGCCAAATATTATTATCCTATATTACACGGGAAGAACCCAAGGCTCACAGAGTTTAGAAACTTTAACACAGTGAGTAAATAGTGGGCTCTAGTTCTAACCCACACATATATGACTGCAGATCCAAACTCTTGACTGTTATCCTACATCAGCAATTTTCAACTGGTGCACCACAGGAAATATTAAAACATGCAATACTAGACTATTTAATCAGGGACATTGACCTCTTTCCCCTTAGATGGTCAAATAAAAAAATGACAATAGCTAGTACAACAATAGCCTTATGGTGTAAATGAATCAAAATTATACCTAGTTTTTTATGTCAGATTGGCAAATGATATATTTTTTTGGTGTGTGGCAGAAATTTAGTAATTAGTTTATGTGTGCCATGAGGAAAAAGTTGAAATTCACTGCTCTATATTGCTTCTCGTTATCCCTGCTTGCTTTTTTGTTCCCCTTTGCCTCTCAGGTTACATATGTGATTTTGTTTTCTCACAAGAAGTGCTTGTACAGACCTTTTGCATAAACAAATAAGTGACTCAATCAAGAAAGATACATAGTTAAGGGTTGCCTATGTTTATATCCAGGTTGCAAAATAGCAAAATGTCATTCTATATGTATGGAAGATAATTGATATAAATATTTCTCCCTAATACATCAACTCTTTAAGATTTATGCTTGAGTTCTGACTTGTGCTTTCTATCACATAAAATAGCAGAATTAGAGTTTTTTAAAATTAATTTACTCCTTAAAAATTTTAAGGGCTTTAGGAAAAACTACAGGTATTTCATTCATCAGAAGATAGTGTTCAAATCCAAATTTTATAAAAGATCTTTGATTTAATGTCTAATCCAAGCCTTGACCTATTAGCCCTTAGATCAACTTTTTCCTCTCTCATTCTTTTGTTTCCTAAATGGTAGTTTTTATGTAATTGGCTTCCCGCTGTGTTTGGACAACTGGAGATCCTTGACGAAGACAGGGGAGCAGGAAGAAAGGAGAAACTAGAGTATTTCTTGCCCTCACTGTCTCAAATGCTGTACTCCTCTTGCCTCCTCTTTGTCTCTAGTTTCTTTAGGCCCATTAGGACCATGGACTCAGGGCTGTGGTAACACAACTGACTCTTTGCACCTCCAGTTTAGAGATGCTGCTTGCTGTCTTCCTGCAATTGCTAATTTCTGGGTTGCTTTACTATCCCTAATTGGTACCTTAGCAATTCTGTCATTTGTGTACCAATTCCTGGTACAAAATCCCTTTTGTTTTAAATATTAATAGTGGTTCATCTTTTACCAGTTGGATCCTAGTGTATAAAATGCCCTATGAAATTGTTGATGATATGACTAAAGTTGAAAATTTTTTAGATTTAATGTTGGGAATCTTCAAAAAATATTTATGTATGTTTGTCTCTTGGTGCACCTCATGCTTTAGGCTTATGAAAATTAAACAGAAACCACATGTAAAATGGAGTTAGAAGTCTAGAAGAGGGAACTTGAACACATATCACTTGACACACACTATGACCCACATGGGAAGATCTAGCTAGCTATACATTACATCTCCAACAGGAACTGTTACTACTTTAGGGCCTTTAGCAAGAGGAGGATTTCTCCCTGCCCAATAACAGCTCAGCCAATGGGAGATGACCTTAACTCAGCCAATGAAAAGTTGCTCTACTTCAAACTTTGTTTCCTCCAGTGGATTTTTCCTTTATAATGCTCCCTCCCATAGAGGAGCATTATCCTCGTTTGTTTCTCTGGACTTGCATGTGGTTTGTCCTCAGACGGAATGTCCAGAATTGCAATTATCTGTTGTTCCCGAATTTAGTTGGAGAAATATCTGGCTGTCTATTTGTTTAAGGTCAACAGGCACTTGATTTTCAACTTCCTTTCCCTTGCTATTGCAGTTTTCTCTTAGTTTTCCATCTTCCAAAATTTTCTTGACATCTCATGCTGACTCTTCTCCTGTCCTGTCATCCTTCATCTGTTTTCCTCCTTTACTTTTCATTTTTGTAGAACGATGAGGGTGAGAAAGAGGGATTTTTAATGGGAAGTCTATTTTTACACTTATGAAACTGCAACCTTACATTTTAAAGCATGAAAAGGGAGATAAATAATTACCTCCAATACATTAGTATCTTTCAAAATTGCATTTTTCACTATTTTGCTAGTTCAGAAATATTTTAAACAATGCATATATGAACATTTTAATTTCAAAATGTGGGCTGCTGATTTATCTTCAGGGGTTGAAACTGTCTATGAACCAAGCATACTGGAAATCTTTAACCGGTTTCTATAATCATAGTTTACAATTAAAAAAAAAAAAAAAAAAAAGTATGGACCAATAAGGCATTGATGAAAAATAATCAAACTGTTTCCCAGAAAAGATTGTAGATTTCTTCTTTGAAGGATGAAATATTTCATGAACTTTAGTCTCCTGATGTCAAAATCAGCATTGAATTGTGCCAAGTTAGTTCAGTAACAGCATTTAGTCTTGGATGATTTTTATCTAGCACTCATTGTGAATTGGCCTCCAGCCTCTTGACTTTGTTTCTTTCAATCTTATCACTTAGTTTAAAAAGTACAAAGACTTCATTCCAGTGTTGAAGTGTGAAAGAGTGAGATAAAGATCAAATTACCTGTACAAGAAAGAAAAATGGATGACTTATCATACTTCCACATTCCTAAGGTTTCTAGGTGAACTTTCCTACCATAAGTGTCACTTAAATAAATGTCTGAAACAACATAGTCTTCTCTTACTAAGAATGTCATTAGAATTGCTGTGAATTACTTTGCCCGTGGGACTAAATTATAGCCAGAGCTCCAGAATGTGTTCTGCCTATCACCTTTATACTTTAAGGAGTGAGGTTTATTTAATTAAAATGATTGGAAAAGGTTCATGGAGGCATTAGCCATATAAATAGTAAGGAAGTTATAGTCTCTTACAAAAATTTTATTTCCAGAACCAATCATTTAATTTTGTTTCACAACTTTCTCTATCTGCTATAAAGCAATGGCTTTTATAAGTTTCTGTGATGAGTTGTAGGCAATGTTGAAAAAAGAAAAAAAAAGGGGTAACAGCTATACACTGTTGCTTGTCTGGAAATTCATTATATAGCATATGAAGGCAGGTATATCTTATCAAATAAGCAGCATACATGTAAAAGAAAAATAATTTAAAAGTTAAATAATGCATTTGTACTTTTAAAGATGAGTTCTCAGGTGCATGTTTTGTACCTGTAAAAATGTATCTCTGCCTGCAAATATTTTTGATTTCCTTCAGAAAAATGGATGCTGATAACTTAATAGAAGAAAAACACTTTCTGTGATTGAGTCTTGGTGAGTCTAGCCCCATTTTCCAATGCATTTGTGCATGAGCTCCTCACACCAGGAAAGGGAGGTGGCAGACATAGCTAGACCCACACCTTGCCCCACAGCACTTCAATGTCTCTGCCCTGGGATGACCTTTAGAGCACAGATGTGACACTGATGCATTTTGTTCCATAGAGAGAGATGTTCTTGGATCTCTCGCTGATGACTCACAATCCATCCTGAGGGGCTTTTAACACAATGCAGTGTTCTTGATTGTAAACTGATTTTGATAGTCTCAGGGTTGTAAATCAGGTACTCTTACCAGTCAACACTGTCTAATTGATAAGGTCAGATCTTGGCACAGTGGCCTCTGTTTCTAGCAGGATTTTGTCTGCATACTTAAACTAACATAAAAAAATGGCCCACATGCCTAAGGCCTGAAATAAATTAGGATGGGCGCATCCTAAAAGGGTGAGATAATAAAACTGCAGGAGGACCAGGCAGGGATTTTACAAAAAAAGGTGACATACTCTACTTTTCCTTCATACTCTTCTTCGATTAGTTTTTCTTTCTTTTTTTTTAAAATCAGGCTCTGGGGAGTGAATTGTGGGGGGTGGGGGAGAGAAAATGTGTGTGTGTGTGTGTGTGTGAGATGAGCGGATGTTTGTTCTCTACAGGCCAGCGTTATGGGAGCAGTAGTTGAGGATTGTTAATGTGGTTGGGAATAATAGAAACTTTGCAAGCTGTGTAAACCTTTGTCAGTCTACAGAGTTTTGAAAACTCTGTGTAGCATTATTACAGTTGGAACATACCAATGTGACCTGGAAATCCAAGTTTGATTAAATAACCTCTGAGGCAAAGGTAAACATTTGGAATTTGTGGTTTGTTCTTTTCTTGATATCTATCTTTAAGGCAATCTAGTTGGTGTTTTTTTTTTTTTTTTTTTTTTTTTTTTTTTTTTTTTTTTTTTTTTTTTTTTTT